>CM055894.1:20337131-20454631 GCA_029582155.1 Panopea generosa | reverse complement strand
TATAATTTATAAATACATGTGTTATAATTTATAAATACATGTGCTATAAATATAAATTCATGTGCTATAAACTATCAATACATGTGCTATAAATTATAAATTCATGTGCTATAAACTTTAAATACATGTGCTATAATGTATAAACACATGTGCCATAAACTATAAATATATGTGCTATAAATTATAAATACATGTGCTTTAAACAATAAATACATGTGCTATAATTTATAAATACATGTGCTATAATGTATAAATACATGTGCTATAAATTTAAATACATGTGCTTTAATTTATAAATACATGTGCTCTAAACTATCAATACATGTGCTATAAATTATAAATACATGTGCTATAATTTATAAATAAATGTGCTATAAATTATAAATACATGTGCTATAATTTATCAATACATGTGCTATAAAATATAAATACATGGGCTATAAATTATAAATACATGTGCTAAAATGTATAAATACATGTGCTATAATGTATAAATAAATGTGCTATAAATTATAAATACATGTGCTATAATTTATCAATACATGTGCTATAAACTATAAATACATGTGCTATAAATTATAAATACATGTGCTATAATGTATAAATACATGTGCTATAAATTATAAATACATCTATAAATTATAAATACATGTGCTATAATTTATAAATACATGTGCTATAAACTATAAATACATGTGCTATAAATTATAAATACATGTGCTATAAACTATAAATACATGTGCTATAATTTATAAATACATGTGCTTTAAACTATAAATACATGTGCTATAAATTATAAATACATGTGCTATAAACTATAAATACATGTGCTATAATTTATAAATACATGTGCTATAAACTATAAATACATGTGCTATAAATTATAAATACATGTGCTATAAACTATAAATACATGTGCTATAAAATATAAATACATGTGCTATAAATTATAAGTACATGTGCTATAATTTATAAATACATGTGCTATAAACTATAAGTACATGTGCTATAATGTATAAATACATGTGCTATGAATTATAAATACATGTGCTATAATTTATAAATACATGTACTATAAAATATCAGTACATGTGCTATAATGTATAAATACATGTGCTATAATTTATAAATACATGTGCTGTAATGTATAAATACATGTGCTATAATCTATTAATACATGTACTTTAATGTATAAATACATGTGCTATAATGTATAAGTACATGTGCTGTAAACTATAAATACATGTGCTATTAATTATAAATACATGTGCTATAATGTATAAATACATGTGCTATAAACTATAAATACATGTGCTGTAATTTATATGTATATATGATATATCATATGTATAATTCATGCGCTATAAGTTATACGTACATATAAATATGTCATAAGTACATGTGCTATAAGTTATCAATACATAAGTTATAAGTTATAAGTACATACGCTATATATGTTATAAGTACATACGCTATATATGTTATAAGTACAAACGCTATATATGTAATAAGTACATATGCTATATATGTTATAAGTACATACGCTATATATGTTATAAGTACATATGCTATATATATTATAAGTACATACGCTATATATGATATAAGTAAATACGCTTTATATGTTATAAGTACATACGCTATATATGTTATAAGTAAATACGCTTTATATGTTATAAGTACATACGCTATATATGTTATAAATACATACGCTATATATGTTATAAGTACATACGCTATATATGTGATAAGTACATATGCTATATATATGTTATAAGTACATACGCTTTATATGTTATAAGTACATACGCTATATATGTTATAAGTACATACGCTATATATGTTATAAGTACATACGCTATATATGTGATAAGTACATACGCTATGTATGTTATAAGTACATAGGCTATGTATGTTATAAGTACATACGCTATATATGTTATAAGTACATAGGCTATATATGTTATAAGTACATACGCTATATATGTTATAAGTACATAGGCTATGTATGTTATAAGTACATACGCTATATATGTTATAAGTACATAGGCTATGTATGTTATAAGTACATACGCTATATATTTTTAAAAGTACATATGCTACCTATATATTATAAGTACATACGCTGTATATTTATAAGTACATATGATATAAATCATATGAATCATTCATGTTATATATGTTATAAATACATACGCTACAAATGTTGTAACTACATATGATATATGTTATAAGTACATATGCTATATGTTATAAGAACATATTATATAAGTATTAAGTACATTGTAAGATACCCATAATCAAACGGAAATAGTCGATCATAATTACGAATCAGATCGCGCTTTGTCAGGACTGACAAAACAAACTTGCTAAATAAGCTACCATTAGATGTTCCTAATACTTATAAATCACGTGCCGTGACATGTTGTTGATACAATCTGTTCAATCAATTTGTTTAATAATTCATCATAAACAAGTTTATATCATTATGTATAAAATCTCAATCAACAAAATGTATATTCATAAACAGAGAGTTACCGAAAATGTCATTCTGAACACCACATGATTTCAGGAGGTGGTGTGAGCGTTCAATTTTGTCTATTTCATACTTAATATCATTTTTTTTTATTTTACATCTGTGGTTAAAAACGCCTGTCCTGTTGGAAACCGACATACTGTATAGATCAGACGGCAACAGTAAGTAATTCAGTTGCCGACGGCGATACAAAGTGACGACAACACTATAACGCGATCACAAAAGCTGTCAGAAAGTCAACTCAAAATACACGTCATGTGTGAAGATGACAATGATAGTGTCGATCAAAATAAAGTGCTCTCTGCTTATCATCGTCCACTCATGCATTAAGCCGTTTACCTACTTCACTTTTCATCACTCCATCTTTAAACAAATAGAACAGACGAGGAGAACTTCTAGTGGTCTTTCATTTAATTTTGTATTCAAGTATAGCTCGAAAAGATTACAACGATTTCATTTTACGTCGTGTACTGTTAGTATGGTGAGGCAAGTATGCCACATTTCGAATGAGATTTAACTCCGCTAAGTGTATCGTAGACAAGCTATGTCAAGCAATCATTTGATTATATAAATATATTCATATACTCTCATATCAAACCATGTGATTCACATGAGAATCAAATATAAGTTCACATGAACCTAGCATACGATTGTTATGTGAATAATATTATGTAAGAATCACATAAACATATTATCATATGATAGTCATATATTTACTGGTTTTATTAGTTCTCATATGAGAATAGGTATATGCATATACTTCCAGGCAGACTAAATTTCGTTTGATATTTCGATATTAACATGACATATACCCTAAAACTAGCCTTCAATCTTGAAGAGTTACTCACTTAAATTTCGAACGTCTATATGCTATGTTTTCATGCGATAGTCACGTGTGGTTTTAATCATTTCTTTGCAACCAAACAATCCAGTTACTCGGTTAAATTTTAGATAGCAATCCAGTCAATACTTTCTTCAGGCCATGCTCATGAAACTCAGAGCATTGCTTCTTTTTGAACCAGAAGAGTCATTGACCATTTCCGTTTGTAAACCGGGCATGTGCAGCATTTAGAAAATACGTCGTTTACCGAATATTAAAATGACCTTTGTAGCTATTTTCATATTAAGCGAAAATGGCTGAACTGCCCAACACGCCAGCCCAATTTACTCCTTGGACCCCAAAATGAGCGTGAGATACTTAATACATCCTTCTGCCTGGAAGCCTGACTTTGTTTCGGGATTCACGGATCACATTTAGTACACCAATTCATATTGAAGCTATACCGGTTACTACGAGCTTTCGTTTTAAAGACTAATTCTGAAATGTTTCGAAATTCGTTTGCTTATTCGGGCTCTTCTTTGTGGACCTCTATTCCGTCTTGAGTTTTATATAAAAATGTAAATTCCATTAATCAGTTCAAAGCTTATATTTACAATGAAGTAAAAATTCTTAGAAACTCTAATAAATCGGTTAGCTCTCATCAAAATCGATGAATTATACATTATTACACATATGTTTATATACTTGTTTGCTTCTTTTGTTTATAGGTTAAATAATGTTGTACTTTGTAAATATGTTCAGGGCCTCATGGAAGATTGAATTTATTCAAACGAGTTCTATCGTTAATAAAAGTCTTTATCATTATTACTATTATTATTATTATTATTAGTAGTAGTAGTAGTAGTAGTAGTAGTAGAAGTAGTAGTAGTAGTAGTAGTAGTAGTAGTAGTAGTAGTAGTAGTAGTAGTAGTAGTAGTAGTAGTAGTAGTAGTAGTAGTAGTAGTAGTAGAAGTAGAAGTAGTAGTAGTAGCTGTAGAAGTAGTAGTAACAGTAGTAGTAGTAGTAGTTGTAGTAGTAGCTGTAGAAGTAGTAGTAACAGTAGTAGTAGTAGTAGTGGTAGTATACTGGTATATTGATATACTCGTACACTGATACTATATTTTCGGGGGTAATACGTCACTAAAAGTAAAAATCGTATGACATTGATGATTTCTATAGCATAATATCCGAAATATGACAGAATTCGACAACTTGTAAGCCGCTGTAATAATAATCAATGGATTTATACACCGTGACCACTTGATGTCACGTTTTCCTGATGTCCATTTAATGCTTTCTATCAAGATAAACTGCCTCAAAACAACAAGAAATCTTTAAATTTTGTGTTATGGCATCATTTGCCAACACTGCACAAAACCAGTTCAGGCACATTTATTTAGACTGTATGTGCATGCGAACATTTTATCGGAGGTATGATTCCACCACTTTCTGAGATTGTAACATTTTATGAAGATGGATTTCTTCAACCCATCTTGTACATGATTATACGTATGATAGTGCTGAAGGATCGAACCCGGTACTCCTAGCTCCCGAGTCTCAAGCTCTATTGCAGAACAAGTACTAGTATAACGCATAATGGAAATGTTTCACCATGGAACCAACATAGATACCAACTTTTATAAAATATTTTGAGCTCATACTCAACTTAATAATTGAAACAATAAATGACATGCGCCCTTCGTGATTGGTTTAAGGTTAAACATAATTGGTATAGACTCATTGGATATGGACGCAGGTGGTATGGACTCAGTTGGTATGGACTCAGGTGGTATGGACTCAGTTGGTATGGACTCAATTGGTATGGACTCAGTCGGTATGGACACAGTCAGTATGGACTCAGTTGGTATGGACTCAATTGGTATGGACTCATTGGATATGGACTCAATTGGTATAGACTCATTGGATATGGACGCAGTTGGTATGGACTCAGTTGGTATGGACTCAGTTGGTATGGACTCAGTCGGTATGGACTCAGGTGGAATGGACTCAGTTGGTATGGACTCAGGTGGTATGGACTCAGTCGGTATGGACTCAGTCGATATGGACTCAGTCGGTATGGACTCAGTCGGTATGGACTCAGGTGGTATGGACTCAGTTGGTATGGACTCAGGTGGTATGGACTCAATTGGTATGGACTCAGGTGGTATGGACTCAGTCGGTATGGACTCAGTCGGTATGGACTCAGTCGGTATGGACTCAGTCGGAATGGAATCATTGGATATGGACTCAGGTGGTATGGACTCAGTTGGTATGGACTCAGTTGGTATAGACTCATTGGATATGGACGCAGGTGGTATGGACTCACTTGGTATAGACTCATTGGATATGGACGCAGGTGGTATGGACTCAGTTGGTATTGACTCAGTTGGTATGGACTCAATCGGTATGGACTCAGTCAGTATGGACTCAGTAGGTATGAACTCAGTCGGTATGGACTCAGTCGGTATGGACTCAGTCAGATAGAATCAGTCGGTATGGACTCAGTCGGTATGGAATGCAGTTGGTATGGACTCAGTCGGTATGGACTCAGTCGGTTTGAATTCAGTCAGTATGGACTCAGTCTGTATGGAATAAGTCGGTATGGACTCAGTCAGTATGGACTCATTCGGTTTGAACTCAGTCGGTATAGACTCAGTCGGTATGGAATCAGTCGGTATGGACTCAGACGGTATGGACTCAGTCGGTATGGACTCAGTCAGTATGGACTTACTCGGTATGGACTCAGTTTGTATGGAATCAGTCAGTATGGACTCAGACGGTATGGACTCAGTCGGTATGAACTCAGTCGGTATGGACTCACTCAGTATGGACTCAGTTTGTATGGAATCAGTTGGTATGGACTCTGTCGGTATGGACTCAGTCAGTATTGACTCAGGTGGTTTGGACTCAGTCGGTATGGATTTAGTCAGAATGGACTCAGTTGGTATGGAATCAGGTGGTATGGACTCAGTCGATATGGACTCAGTCGGTATGTACTCAGGTGGAATGGACTCAGTCGGTATGGACTCAGGTGGAATGGACTCAGTTGGTATGGACTCAGGTGGTATGGACTCAGTCGGTATGGACTCAGTTTGTATCGACTCAGTTGGTATGGAATCAGTTGGTATGTACTCAGTTGGTATGGATTCTGATGGTATGGACTCAGTTGGTATGAACTCAGTTGGTATTACCTCGAGAACTTCATGACCTTGGTCATTGGTTTGTATGTGAAAGTACTTCTATAATTTTGTTGTCAGTAACATATACCATGTTTATTATTTCTAATAGCGCGGAAAATTATAGGTAAAGGAAAAACGTACCATAGTTTATATATATTGTCACGAAGCTGTTACTGAAAATGATCGGATAAAAATGAGCTGAAAAAGTGATAAAACAGAGACAGGCTTTTCACTTTCCCAAATGGGTTTAAATTATGCCTAAATTGGTCTGCTAGTCGGCGGAAAACAGTATCGATTCTAAATAAGAAAACAAATTATCTTTTCAGCCGAAGTAATTGGCGTTCTGTTGTTGCGTCTCAAAAGAGTTTACGACTATCACCCTCGGATCAGCTTGGTGCCGTGTGGCAGACACGTACAGCACCGTGAACAAAGAACGTACGCAGTGCGCGCGTTCAGAACTAAATGCAATTTAATCTTGGTACACTTTCATTAAAAACCGAACAGTGGTTGGGCGTAATGCAGATAAAGTAATTATATGAAACTACAGACGGAATCAAAAGCCGGAATGATAAAATACATGCAACCATTGAACGATATTATTGGTGAAAGAAATATCAAGTCATGATATATTTATTGATATTCCCAATCGTCCCTACTCGGCAAATTCCGTAATTTCTCTAAATACGTGGAACTTAGTTTAGTTTAAACTTATTTATTTTACTTCGATTGTGAAACAAGTTCTTACAACTTCGACAAATCACACTTTAAGTCTTTCTGGGTTGGACCAGTACAAAGCATACGCGGAAAAAGTGTCTTGCTCAAGGACACCACAAATAGCCGTAGCGGAGGATCTAACCCACGACCCTCCGATCATGGGTTCGGTTCTCTTCCACTTGACTACGCGCTCTACGTCCATTGGCTGAGAAAGTGGGACAACAGCTAAAGTCGGGCAAAACGGTTAAAATATAAACTTTATCAAATGAAATATCCAATATAATATAAGAAACAAAACATCACTTAACTCCTTACGTGCAATTCAATTAATTCTATTCAGATTAACTTGTCAATGACGGGATCGCAAACGAGAACACACAAAACACAGAACAAAGACACACAACCTTAATAATGACACTACCTGCCTTAAAGATTATGCATTATTACTTTAAGCTTTATCATTCCATGTTCCATTTTATACTGCTCATATCTGATTCTGTCTATATCATTTGCGCACTAATTGCTGACCTGTAGAACCTGTATATAAGGACTTGCTGCATAGCATGTTATATCATAGTACGGGTCTAATTTGATCATGATATATATCATAGAAACGAATGACCTCAAAATGCAGTCAATCATCACAGATGTCGTGGCCGGATAGGGATTCGAACTCACGACCTCTGGATTGATAGTAAGACACGTTACCGTCTGAGCTTGCCGACCTCGGCTCGCGTCTGTAAAACAACGGCTAACGTATTATTTATATTGATAGTGATTGCTCTTGAAGGGACACTGGTGTAATTTTGATATTGTTTCGCTTATAACTAAACTATGAAGATGACAAACCACACTATGTACGCAGCCCTTATTTTTGTAAAGGTCATAACTCGTGTAGATCGGTGAAAAACAACCCGAGTTGCATAGTTGTGTTCAACTTACAATTGTTAGCTGTACTTAATTATACCTGGTACGAGAGGTCAAAACTAAGGCAACGGCAACTTGTATTTTTAAATATTGTAACCATTACGTTGTAAAACATTCTTAATACTGTCTTAGTTTATGTTAATTCAAGTGAAAAACTTTGAGCTTATATGAACCGTTTTCGAGCCCACTTCCTGAGTAGAACCAGTACTGACTGATGTTTTTCGGTAGATTATCAGGACGAGTTGGTAATCGAACTCACAACATCTAACGTGAGTGGTCACCAATCTCTCTACTGTACTACTGCCCCGATTTCTTGATTTGAAGGTTAAGTCAGTTATGTTTTAATATTAATATGTCCATATTGTTGTACTTCATGGGTAAATATTGATGTGACGCCGGAATATTGATACATTCGATGTGATATCGAATTGTCGATTGTCCTTAGTATATACACACACCATGACAACCACATTTTTGTATTACTAAATATTTCGTTAGATAATGAAATAATATTTTATTTTTTGTTGGTTTCTTCAGTGTAGTCTCACCACCTGGTGTACTCGTAAACGTTCACACTAGCTACACTGAAAAAATATCTATAAGTAGAGGAAAATGACCCTAGAATGAGAGAGAGAGTAATAAATCAGACAGACACGATATACCGCTGGGCGTAAACCAAGGACCAGTCGTCGTTTCTCGCCCAATCAGCTGCGAGTCTTGACGTTTGTATACAATATAGAATTTCAGATTGGCAAACTATTTATTTGTTTTCTGACGGGCATACATCGACTCAAGGAGTTATGTTTGGTGGTTTGGCTTATTTAATCAATATGTTTTAAGAATTTCACATATGAAAAAACAAAACAAACAAAAAAATTTATTTAAACCAAGTTTAATTCATAAATTGATAGATTAAATGTCAAGGTTAAAAGTAGATCAATTTAATTGATACAACTATAATTAAAGATGAAAATCAAAAGCCTTCTGAAGTAAGTTTTGTCCTTCAATAAGTCATTTCTTATATTGCAACATTAAGGCTGTCACTCATTGTGTCTTACGAAGTGATAATATGGTAGCATCATTGGCAGTTGCAAAAATATCTTGTAAATTTAGACTGCCTGTAAATCTCAGTCGCGAGAAAGCTCGCTTCCAATTAATAAAACTCGGGTTTGAGTCTCAACATTGACTATGTTGAGAAGTGGCCGCAACAATTGTCGCCATTCATTGTATATTAAAAACAATAAAGCTAGCATTCGCGCTATCGAGAGTGACCTCATATTCTTTAACTGTATATATAAGTAGCTACAACGCTTAAACATGCCAACTTACTAGTACCCACCTAATGAATGAATCCAAATAAGTGTATAAAATACTTTAAAATAATGATTTGTTGTATTGTAATTATTAAAAAAATATATCTTTTTTTATTTTTGAAAATGTAGCAAAAATACAACGAATCGTGTAATAACATCACTGAAATAATAAACAGAAGCGAGAAAAAAATAAATCATAGGAAAATATATATAAAAATAATTAAAATATAAAAAAGTGAAAATAAAAATTAAATACACATTTATTTCTTTTTTTGGAGATAAATAGCCTTTAATATAATTTTGAATGTTCTTGTATAGTTTGAAAGCGATTTTGTATTCATTTTCGTAATAGGTACAATAAATTCTATAATAATTATGTAATACATTTTTATTTTATAATATTGGACGCATATGTTTAGTCTGCTATAGCGGTTATTGTGTGATTTTAAAGGTGTAGGACACCCCTACCAATTAATCACAGCCTGTCTATTTCGCTATTTGAACTTTGGCAAGCAGCTTGGGGAACCCCTGGATCGGCATGACGGAAAATGTGGACCAAAAGGGTTATCATTGATTGTGCATAACAAACACTGTAAACTTACAATATCTGCTAATGACATAATAATTTATGACGGTATGTTCAATTAATCGAAGGTGATCAACATCGATCACCAATGATGCGCCATGCTGTGCATGTTTGATGCAAATTAGATGCAAGGCAAACCCGCGGCATGTGATTTATGAATACTAATATGGTAAGTTTGAAATCGGAAACTTAATGCAAAATGTTCATTGATACATGATGCTACGTATTAGTAAACCCACGTGACATGTTTTAATAAATACCCATGTTATGTTAAGGCTACAAATGTATTCATTAATATCCATATTATTGCAATATCTTACAGCTGGAAGACATAAAAAAAAATAATTTAAAAATCTCTTATTGCACTTATTGGTTGTTAAAAAGAAATGAATTACAAATAAAGCATGAATACGTAACTCACGCACGTTGCTGTAAATAATGATGTTTATTTTTCGGCCGAAGTATTTTGTTTACAAAATAAAACATTGTGCATTGTGTCTTGTATTGCTGTATCAATTTATATAGTATCATGACTTAATAAATTAGGCATATGTGTTAAAGAATGGAGAACATTTCACAGTCAAACCACTAGTGAACAAATGTGTTAAATAAATCTTTAAATATACATTTTTCGATTTTTATCCCTGTCGAACAATGTGCTTACTTAAGAATGAATATGTTAGCTATTCAACTATTCACATTAAATGTTATTTATTTATTTTTAAACTTGTTTATTAAGCTTGATTGTGAAGCAAACGATTACAAATTAGACAAATCATGCCCGAGTTATCCCTAGGTAGAACCAGTACTATTGATTGATTGATTGATTGATTGATTGATTGATTGATTAATTGATTGATTGAATATTTAGCGTCATTTTATGCCATTGAGGGATAACAGACGACCCGTTGACCTAACTGCTGTTTCCTAGGATCCTGTTTAGTGAACCAGTACTAAGCATATGCGTATAAATATTTTGCTAAAGGACACGACACACACGGTCGAGGCGGAGGATCAAATCCACGACCCTCCGACTCTGGGTCCGATGCTCTACCACTGGACAATACGCCCCAAACATATTTTTATTAAAGTTATTCTGATCGAACAATTGGTTGTAACGACTATCTATAACTATAACGTATTAAGTGATATTGTATATTGCATGTGTACGACTTTTTATATTATTGCATACGTGACAAAGAATGTGTCGACGTGCCGTAAAACACCATTCATTCATTCGTGACATAGATGTATGTTACGAGTATTTAACTCTTCTGGGTGAGTGTAACTGTTCAATATAGATTTTATTGTACGAATACCGCTAGTAATGGACGCCATGCCTCAGGCCAAAGCTCATTGCGATAAAAGTCTACACTGTTTTTCTCCGGTTATGGTCTATTTTGCAACTATTCATATTATTTGTATTGTGTAGTGTATATACAAATACTAGTCTATACCTTGTAACGTGGTCCTCCGCGGCCGAGTGGTCTAAGACGCCGTCTTAAGATCACTTACCTCTCACCGCTAAGGTCGTAGGCTTGAGTCCCGCTCGCTCCAAAAACTTTATGTGGGAAAGTGTGCCAGTTACTTGCGGAAGGGCGGTGGTTCTACTCAGTCTGACTCTATCTGAGGTCTTCCTCCACCAGTAAAACTGGATATGCCATAATTTATAACCTGAAATGTGTTGAAAATGGCGTTAAACCCCATTCAAAAACAACCTTATATAACAGTATAACAGTTTAACAGTATAACAGGTTTATTATCTTCGTAAAACAAGCATCTCTTGATTCGAGTAAACAAAACTAACCATCAAAAGCAATGAACATGTAATGTGCTACACATGTATACATATTATATATTGATACTACAATTTTGGCTTGGACATAAATTCAGTCATACATTTTTGTTTTAAGTCAATCCATGATATCATGTATTCAGTCAAGTGACACACAATGTAATACTACTTTTGATTTTCTTTGGATTCTATGGAAAAAGCACTTTGGATTCGTGTTATACAATGTTTACTCAGGTCATGCAGTGATTACATTACTGGTATACGACGTTTTATTTGTGGTTTTCTATAAGTATCCTACATAAATGTGTATGTCTTCTACTTTTTAATCAAGCAACGCAATATGTTATAATGATTTTAGTCAAGCAATATCAATCGTTATACGACTGTTGTCACAATCAATGCAATCATTATAATAGCATTGGTCAAGTAATGCAATATCTTATACTGTTTTAGGCATGCAATCTTATAAGTTAAATGACGTAAGTAAATTTATATGTCATACTACTATTGAGACAGTCATTGCAATAATTTATATTACTTCTGAGTCAGTCAATGCAAAATTTTGTACTACTATTGAGTCATTCAGTGCAATATTTTCTACTACTATTGATTCAATCAATGCAATATGTTATACTACTTTTGAGTCGATCAATGCAATATTTTGTACTCCTATTGAGCCAATCAATGCAATATGTTAATATTGAATCAATCAATGCAATATTTTATACTACTATTGAGTCAATCAATGCAATATGTTGTACTCCTATTGAGTAAATCAATGCAATATGCTATATAATTAATGAGTCAATCAATGTAATATTTTATACAACTACTGAGTCAATCAATGCAATATGTTCTACTTCTATTGAGTCAATCAATGCAATATGTTCTACTACTATTGAGTCAATCAATACAATATGTTCTACTACTATTGATTCAATCAATGCAACATTTTATACAACTATTGAGTCAATCAATGCAATGTTATACTATTATTGAGTCAATCAATGCAATATGTTATACAACTATTGAGTCAATCAATGCAATGCTATTCTACTATTGAGTCAACCAATGTTATATGTAATACTACTATTGGGTCAATCAATGCAATATTTTATACAACTATTGAGTCAATCAATACAACATTCTATATTACTATTAAGTCAATCGATGCAATATGTTATATTACTTCTGAGTCAGTCAATTCAATATTTTATACTACTATTGAGTAAATCAATGTAATATTTTATACTACAATTTTGTCAATCAAAACAATATTTTATACTACTATCAAGTCAAGCAGTGCAATATGTTATACTACTATTTTGTCAAACAATGCAATAGTTTATACTACAATCAAGTCAAGCAGTGCAATATGTTATACTCCTATTGAGTCAGGCAATGCAATATTTAATACTGCTATTTGGTCAAGTAACGTAATATGTTATATTACTATTTGGTTAAAAAATGCAATATGTTTTACGACTTTTAACTCAATCAATGTGCGTTATACGACTCTGTAGCCAAGAAATGCAACATGATATGTACTTTTTAGTCAAGCAATGTTTTATGTTATTAAACTGTGAGTCAAACAATGCAATATATTTTACGATTTTGATTCAAGTAAAACATGTTATAGAACTTTTTAATTTAAACAATGCAATATAATTTATACTTTTTAGTTATGTAGTGCAATATGTTATGCGTATGTTGTTGACTTAAAGGGTACCGCATGTCAGAATATAAATGGCCATTTATCGTTAAATAGACATGTAACTAACACAAAAATCAACAAATTTTAATTGAACGAAATTTATCAAGTGAGAAAAACGACATTAAATATCATGATTTCAAGCGTTTCCAATATATCATGGGCGCCGCCATTTTAAAGCTCTTTTATGTTGGAGGTTTTCAGTGACGTCATAGCTGCACTTCCGTTCTAGTTCTCGCGAAAAATTTATTGTGTCGTTAGTGACTGCTCTCTACTGATACTCTTTTGTATATACACTAATTCACGTAATCAATTGATAGATAGATATACAGTACATTAGTGAACATCGAAGGAAGACAATTTAACGCGAAAACTATTCTGAATTGAAGGACTTAACCATAAACATTGTTTTTTTCAGCGGAATAAGTGAGTGGAGTAATGCGATATGTTTTGTGGGCAGCGTTGTTTTTAGTTTTCCTAATATGTGATTTCACATTGCCTCATTGTCAAACTTCTGGTGACATCAAGCGCAAAACGCCTTTATACTTTTGGGTAGGACTTAAGATTGCAGAATGAAGCGTACCAATGCCTTGGCGTACTACTACCCCAGGATACAAATTTCTGATGATTTCAGTACGAAGATGACCATATGCGACATACATATAAACTTAGTGTATATTATCCAGTGGGAAGCTCTTAAAAATGTGCTTATAACATATAGCTCAGCTGATTTCTGAAATTTAATTTGTAATTTTATACTCTTCCAAAATATTGCGAAATTGATATAGCAAACTTTCACAATCTTATAATTGCAGGCTGTTTAAACAGGTGTGATAATCCAATTAACAATAAAAACAAGAGGTAAATGCCAAAACATATGGTGTGAAAACGACATGGTATCTAAAAGTTATTATTAAAATACAAATTAAGGCCAATTAATTGTGACAGGCTCGATTAGCTCAGTCAGTTACGTTTCTAACTATCAATACAGGTGTCTCGAGTTCGAGTCTCTGTGATGACTGACATACAACACTGTGTCTCAATATCATTTGTCTCTCACTGCTGATTCGAGTGGAAAAAATTTCAGTTACTTGTGGTTGTTGGGTGTGCTCGAGTACTGGTTAACTTTTGCAGGAAACAGTGGTTAGGCTTACTGAACATCTGTACAGTTAACCCTTTAGTTTATTGATATATGGCTTTTTCACAGTCAACTAGGTCATTATTCTTGAATAGACATTTGAACTACCTCTACTTCATAATGAAAAAAGATAAAGTAAAACCTTTGTTCCTTTATTTATTCATTAATACATGAAAAGTTGTTTTTTTACTGTTAAAATAGTGTTCTGGTATACAATTTATGAAAAATATTTATAAAATCATATAACATAATTTTTTACTTGTAAGTTTGCATTGATATTGAAACCCTAATTAACTGAAAATGTTTAAATTAGTAATAAGGCATAATACTATGTGATATAACATCCTGTCATTAAACCTGGGGTGATTACGCTTATTAGGGTACAATATGCACAATGTGGCAGGGTATTTCTCATTACCACATGGTGTGAATGTGATGTTGGTGAATTATGAAAGCTCAGCAGGGTGCCGGTAGCTGGACAGTAACATACACTTTGTGCAATATGCGTGTAGACATTATATTCCATATGACACTCCCTATAAGGAGACACATTCATATATGTTCAGAGAACTGGTAGAATAGATAATTATCATATATCAAATTGGGTAGTAACACCATTTGAATAACCAAAAGACAGTGCCAGTTATGTAAAACAACACAAAAAAAAACCCAACTCATTCATGCTTCATCTAAATTTACTAAAAAGGATATGAAATCAAAATTTTATCAGCCATTTCTCAGTTCGCAACAATGGCCGCACCAGCTAAACACGATAAGAAAAGAGATATAATATTATTTCTTTTTCTCTCTTAGACAGGTAAATATATGTAACAAAACATTTTCCCTTAAATTCCATTCCTTGTCTTATTAGTGTTTTTTTTTATAATGTATTGACTGAGTAGCAAACAGTATATACCCTGATAGTACAGCATGAACACTGACGGCAAAAAATTACTTTTTTTATCAAGCTAAGGGTAATTTTACTATTTTGAAAAATCAATCATCAATGTCAGGCTACAAGATAAGATGTCAGAGTCGTGATTGATGGGTTTCGGGTTTGATCTCTGGTTCATGATCGGTGTGACTATTTAACAGTTATCATCTTTTTGGGTGAAAACTTCATAAGACATTGCTGTGACATCTCTGTATTATTTCTGTGATACATTCTAAATCTCTAAATTTCCAATAGTGTGGTCATTGCATCTGCAGCACGTATTTTCGTCAGACGAAAGCATCATTACACAGTTTTCGCAGCTGCAAAAATCTTTCACATGTGTGAACAACTGTGCCGTCTCACTATTTCTCTCGTCTTCTAATTCATTTAACTCTGCTTCTGAAAATTCTGGTTCAAAGTTGTAGGTCACAAGTCCTTCTCCGTTACTAAAATCCATTTTATTATTCTTGCGAGTACTTTTGCCGGTGACTATAATTGCACGTTTCTATATCTGCTGTAGCGTATAAATCAATTATGTATTAAACCGGAAGTGCAGTTATGACGTCACGCAGGTATCCAATATGGCGACTTCCACCACAAAGTCGATGTGCGAAAATGACCGTTACAAAACGAGCTGATATATCTTTATGGACTCGAATTTATGCATAATAATACTATTAATAGAAAGCTGAACTCATAGCTATTCATATTATCCTGTTTTATACACAGGGTTGCGTTCCCCTTTAAGCATTACCATATGGAATACGACCTTTGCAAACGTGCGTGCGTGCGTGTTTGTGTACTTGGCCTCATATTTTTAACTGTTCTCATTCAATGTATATGCTATTTCATGCTAGAATAAATGCTTTTCACTTGAAATGAGTAAAATATTGCTGGCACGTTTTTTAACAGCTTACGTTATTTTAAGTAGTTTATACATCTCAGTTACAAATTGAATTGCTGAATTATGCAAAATTGGTTACGTTAAAAACAAAGGTACACATTTTCAAAAATCTCGATGAATAAACTATGAATCTATCAATGAACATTAATAAAATAAAGACGACGGTGTTTATAACGTACAGACAGCTGATATAAACTAAAAGTATAGGAACAATAACTATGTTCTAATACTGAAAGCTCTTAATTTTGACATTTTTTATAACATAATGTATTGACAATTAAATGTATAATAATAACCTCCAAGTACGTCAAATTAGGATGTGTTGTTCTTTAGATTTAAATGAAAATCTGAATAATGAAAAGTGCACACTGAATTAAAATCTACCATGTTCTACACGAAATGTGTATTTATATGTCAATGTATTTTTTTTTGTGTGTGTGTATGCATCTATTTGTAAATGGATAAAATGAAAATAAAACTTGAAACTCAAACAAAATTATAAAATTAACTTTAAGGGAATATTTTAGCTTTAGGCTTGATAGATTATCCCGACACGAAATTGAGTGTGAAATAACAGCGTCCTGACTCAAAATGTAGATTTTGTGATATTTTTAATAAACTTTACAATAAAATATACGAGTAAATTTCGTTACGGTCATGATGAATTCGATTCTACTCATATTTGCTCATTAAATCAATAATTACACATATGAGGGGATAACCATGCAGCAACAGATAAAACAATCAACATGAAAACATTTTTATATCCTTGGAATGTTTTCTATAATATCAATAAATGCTTATATTTACTATTTATCACATAAAACAACTTTAATAAACAGGTTAATGCCATTTTCTATAACAGAATCAAATTCAATTATCGCAATACATAACAGTGTATTTCAATTTCGTATTAACCTCCCATTAATTGGTGTTGTTGTTGTTTTTTTTAGAAATAAGTAAAATGAAATATTTCATAAATTGTTCATAAATTAAGTAACTAGTTTATCTCAAATATTAATATAATTGTTATGACTGTATAGTAACAGATATTTATATAATTGTTATGACTGTAAAGTAACACAATATTTATATTATTAATATAACTGCATAGTAACAAATATTTATATAATTGTTATGACTGTATAGTAACACAATATTTATATAATTGTTATGACTGCATAGTAACGAATATTTATGTAATTGTTATAACTGCATAATTAATGTAATTGTTATGACTGCATAGTAACGAATAGTTATATAATTGTTATGACTGCATAGTAACCAAATATTTATATAATTGTTATGACTTCATAGTAACAAATATTTATATAATTGTTATGACTGCATAGTAACGAATATTTATGTAATTGTTATAACTGCATAATTAATGTAATTGTTATGACTGCATAGTAACGAATAGTTATATAATTGTTATGACTGCATAGTAACCAAATATTTATATAATTGTTATGACTGCATAGTAACAAATATTTATATAATTGTTATGACTGCATAGTAACGAATATTTATGTAATTGTTATAACTGCATAATTAATGTAATTGTTATGACTGCATAGTAACGAATAGTTATATAATTGTTATGACTGCATAGTAACCAAATATTTATATAATTGTTATGACTTCATAGTAACCAAATATTTATATAATTGTTATGACTGCATAGTAACCAAATATTTATATAATTGTTATGACTGCTAAGAAACGAATTTTTATATAATTGTTATGACTGCATAGTAACGAATATTTATGTAATTGTTATAACTGCATAATTTATGTAATTGTTATGACTGCATAGTAGCGAATAGTTATATAATTGTTATGACTGCATAGAAACGAATATTTTTATAATTAACGAATATTTATGTAATTGTTATGACTGCATAGTAACCAAATATTTGTATAATTGTTATGACTGCATAGTAACGAACATTTATATAATTGTTATGACTGCATTGTAACAAATATTTATATAATTGTTATGACTGCATAGTAACAAATATTTATATAATTGTTATGACTGCATAGAAACGAATATTTTCTATAATTGTTATGACTGCATAGTAACGAATATTTATATAATTGTTATGACTGCAAAGTATTATTAGAAAATGGATTTGCCACTCGATTTTATGTGATTTGTATTTCATTGACCTTTTATACCTAATTTATTTTTATTATTATTTAAGAAGTATTTTTATTTCTGATATATAAAGCTGTTAGATATTTGTTGATTTGTTTTCGTTTTTCGATATATGAGTGAGTAACTCTTCAATACAGAAAGCTGAGAAATTCAGATTTTGGGTAATTTCATGTTGAATATCGAAAGACGAATTTTGTTTATCAAACCAACGTATACCTGCTCTCACATTAAACAAGTCTAGTGATCGCACATCTGTATATTTGCTAGTATATTTTAAGGGATAACGCGTCGGCTACATATCATCAGTGTAACATGATATCATTTTGTTTCAGTTTGAATTAGATATTAACAGCAGTGTACATATACAATATAGATCAACAAAACGCTGTATGTATACACCGACATATGTTGTTTTGTTGTGTGCTTTTTTTTTAAAAAATCTCGTATCAGTTCATTTATGTAGCATATGAAAAATACATGTTGAATGGCCCCGGGAATACTGTAGTTTTATCAACATTTATAACTGAATAAAAACGCTTCGAGAAAAATATTTAAAACACTATGTAAAATTTAGTAAAATGTGTAGATCAAGGTCTTATTTCGAAATTGTGTATACATATTTAAAAAGACAGGAATATCTTTGCAACTGTTATATATGTATACATTAATTTAAACGTATAATGTTAGGAATAAATTGTTAAAAATAGATGTGAAAAGCCTGGTAAATATTTCCGTTTCTTAATAGCTTTATTCCTTTAATATAAATTTAGTTGTGAATATAGTGTCTCATATTTCTAGTTAGACTGTTTTACATTTATGTTATATAATTATTATTATTATTAATTTAAACACATCATTTACAGTATATATTTTTTTAATTTTAAAAAGAATAGTTTACCACCCAAACGATATGCTTAAGCCATTCCTCTTGATATTAAAATCTTAAAACTCTGTTGGTTTATAAATTGGAAAACATCAAATATGCCATCCGATATTAAGACAAGTACATCTGCAGTAGCTTATTTTTGTTTATGTGTCTCTGACATTATGTATAGTACGAAGTGAGAGTGTTTTATCTAATTCTATTTTTAATACCCTGCTTTTTAAGTATACATGCGTACACTGAGAACACTTACATAAAAACAATGTTAGACAAATGCTTAATTAAAACAATAATAAACATCCATAAAATATAAATATTTATAGCATTCTCCGTCACTATATCATCCACAGCTGATACACTTTTTTTGTAATTTCGATCAGTAAGTTATTCAGTTTTATAATGTATGTATTACTATTTTAATTAAGAGGTGTTTGGCGTGTCGGTAATTGTCGCCTATAAGTAACAAAACAGAACTGTTCTGTTCCATAAATCATCGAGTAGCCAGAAAGTGTAGTTTGTATGTTCATAAGATATAATGACACGGTACTGTATTTTGTGTGTGTTTGCCTGTATAGTAATGGCGCTGTTGTTTACACACAGTGCTGATGTTGACTTTTCTTGTTTTCATGGTTTGATAGACTATATACTCCAATTTCAGTTCAATTCATTTTTTTTATTAGGAACAGAACAGAACAGAACATGATTTATTAGGCAAAAGCAGTATTCGATGTCCATCGCCTTGACCACCATGTAACATAAATACTCACCCTGGATAAATGCAAGAAACAATGTACTAATTAAGTCACTGCTTTTTGATAAAGTTATAATTACATACTTTCAGTGAAAATACACCCACAATAAAATGGTAATGTATATTGTCAAGATAAAGCCATGTTATCAAAACTATATAAATAAACAAATATTCACTATTTAAATGTTATCATTTCAAATTCAATAATTCACTGGGTTTTTGTTGCGGTTTTTTTTCATCGAATATATAAATATAATTAATAACGGCCACATAACACTTCCACAAAATCTCGCTGTGTCTGTCCAAATTGAAATAACTGACCATTCCAACATCAGGTCGGTCGTTCACACGTTCTTGTCAGCTAAGTATCTCTTTTTGCGGACACTGGGGACAATAGGACCCCTATCCGAGCGCAATCATGCGAAGAAGGGTCTGAAAAGACGAGATAAATATGTACGTATATTCGAAAGCTTCTTCAAAGCCGTAAACAAAATAACGGCCGTTATTTCAAGTGGCACCCCATAAATATGCAAATGAGCCGCGGAATTTCCACATTCAAAACTAATTAATTCCAATTGATCAAAGGCACACTCGCCGACAACTATTAGTATTCCTATAGCGAGTAAGTTCTCCCATATATACTAGTAGAGCACTTAGTCACATTTTTGCACTTAATAATGTATTTATATTCTTTTCACGAATTCCGTTCACAAACATACAGAGTATAAAATATACAGTTAAAAATCCGCTTCTTTCTCTTTATTTCAAAATAGTTGACCTTTTCAAAATCCATTAACGGCAGGAAAAAATGTCCACAAAATATATTATACCTTGACTGATTGACTGACCACGCAAACAAGGTGACACTACGTTCGCCGAATATATAAATGGTATATCAAATGTCACCCATCTCTTTAGACGCAACTGAAAATCAAAAAACCGTGAAGTTAAAAATTAGTAAAGTCCTAAATACGTTGGGTATCGTTTGACCATCCATTGTTTTCGTTCAGAGAGGGTTGTATCCCCCCACGACATCACAAGCATAACTGGCACGAACGTTAAGAACTAAACGTTTTAATGACTTTCGTCGTTTTTATACGAATATATGTGTCAAGATTTGGGCCATAAAATGAGAAATTGAGAGATAAATGATTTGCGAAGAGTCAGAACCGCATCTGACAAGCAATGAAAAATAACAAAATTATTAGCCATTGAGAAACCTCATTAAGAAGTCATTAGGCCGAAGTCATGCATTTCCCCCCGAGTTGTGCAAACGCAATCATCTCAACAGCTGATATGTTTATATTAATTCGCCTGTAGTAGTTTTGGTGGTATTATCAGTATTTTTGTTTCTCTTATATTTCTTTTTTAACGGTTACATATTTTTTTGTATATCTATGATTTATTAAAAAAACCTTCTGTATTTACATTTCGCCGTAACTTTATACTAACCTAGTTATCGGGAAACTGTCAAATGGAAACATATGTCGTTCAGGATTGGTCGGCCAAAATCACGTGACCTGTCAGTCTTCAGCTATCCATGATTGCATGGCAAACATAAGAGTAGTTTTTAATGTACACCAGTCATGTTATCGGTAAATGTGATTGTAAAATGCATAAATTATAATGTACGATCATTCAGCATAAGTGGAAAATGAATCTTGAATCAGATATGTTGCCAATTTTAATGCAAGAATTAAAACGCAGTCAGATTTATTAAAGGGAAGTGTTATTTAAAATTTTCAAAATTTATACACGGTAGTTTCATTCTCGGAGAAAAAAGGTAAACAAACAAAAAATGGGAGATAACCGCGAATCGGGATTTATTAACAGTGAACCGTGTATAGCGGAGTTTATGACGAATGTGCCCCATATTAATCAAGCGATGGCCACCCCATCAATCAATTTGGATACAGAGACTGTCGTCAATTATTGTCAGGCATTCAATGGGGCATTGCCTCCATCGCCGTCTAGAGCAGGAGAACTGCCGCATGGAGGCACGCCGCCCGAGGGTCAGGATCTCGGCTCCGGGGTAGGGAAATTTAATGACTTTGCATGGATGAAGGATAAAAAGGCAATACGGAAAAGTGATCCGCCACAGACTGTTCCAGATATAGGTATGATGGTTATTTATCACAGTGTTGTATTGTTGTTTGTTTGTCTTAAACGTTGTTTTGTCTGCCCGTTAGTCACATGTCATTCCAAATTGATCTATTACAGCCCTGTGGCACACAAAATATAAATACACGATGTATTCGTTACATGTACACGTCATGTTGAACACTGGCTAACTGAAGATTTTTGTCTCTAATTCAGTTTGTGTCGCGTTGCCGTATTTTAACATAGTTTTAAGTTTAAGTTCTCTTCCCGACAATGAGAGTTTTTTTCTTCATTTTTTTTACAATATGTAGGTCACGAAGCGATACTACCCACGTAAAACACGCCGATCAGACAATTGCGTCCAAATATAACTTGTACCGATACAACAGCGATTATGTAGCCGTTTTTTTAAACGTTGCTTTTCTTCATGAATACATTATTCTGTCACTTTTATAAAAGTGGTAATATATTCAATGACGGTATGGAAGTTCTATTTTCTTCACTGTTTTTGTTTTGCTGTACACAAACAAAACATGTATGTATATAATATAAAGCTACATGTCATTAAGACAAGGAGTGCATGTATTAAGTTTCATTGTAATATACAAATAGTATATTAACAATAAAACATTGTTTAAACCACATACCAGTACATGGAACCACGCGTGAATGTAGATACTCAGATGAGTAGAATATATAGACATAGAATTTGTGCTTAACACATTTGTTGAATGTAATGAGCATTATGTATAATAAAACAGAAAAGAGATATAAATTTGCACACAAAAAAACTGGTAAAATTGAAACCACAAATATACACATCAAACAAAACTATATCCACAGAGAAGTATACTAAACTATTTGTAATAACATATACCACAAATATACATAACAAACAAATCTAAATCCATGGAGAAGTATACTAAACTATGTGTAATAACATATACAACAAATATATTTACCAAACAAAGCTGAGAAGTATACTAAACTATTTGTAATAAAATATACCACAAAAATACATATCAAACAATTATAAATTATCAACGTTTAAACGGAATAGATTACCAGTATCCACATCGCACATGTATAAAATCGTTACCATACCTAAATATCTTGCTAACAATAACCATGAATATAATACCAACCAGTCTAACCACCCGAGTGTGCATACCAACCAATCTAACCACCCGATTGTGCACACCAACCAATCTAACCACCCGAGTGTGCATACCAACCAATCTAACCACCCGAGTGTGCATACCAACCAATCTAACCACCTGAGTGTGCATACCAACCAGTCTAACCACCTGAGTGTGCATACCAACCAATCTAACCACCCGAGTGTGCACACCAACCAATCTAACCACCCGAGTGTGCATACCAACCAATCTAACCACCCGAGTGTACACACCAACCAATCTAACAACCCGAGTGTGCATACCAATCAATCTAACCACCCGAGTGTGCATACCAACCAATCTAACCACCCGAGTGTGCTTACCAAATAATAACCGTGAACCACTTACCATCTATGTACATACCGCGTTTTACATCGACATACCTGATACCAGTCTTTTTGACAAAACACACCGGCCAAATTAATAAACTAAAATAACAATTACATTTGAAAGATGGACAGCAGTATTGCTGAGGATAGAGTGTTGACCGCTCACGCCAGAAGTTGCTAGTTTGATCCCCGCTCGACCTGATGCCTCGTAATATCAACACTCAGTACTTGTTAAACTCAGGAAACGGAATCGATAGCGTTTCATATAAGCTTCGGAGTTTCATATAGGCGATAGCGTTTCATATAAGCTTCGGGGTTTCATATAGGCGGTAGCGTTTCATATAAGTTTCGGGGTTTCATATAGGCGGTAGCGTTTCATATAAGTTTCGGGGTTTCATATAGGCGGTAGCGTTTCATATAAGCTTCGGGGTTTCATATAGGCGATAGCGTTTCATATAAGCTTCGGGGTTTCATATAAACCTTGGACTATCATCGCAATCGAGCAAAAATTAATTAATATAATAATAATTAGAAAACATTAAGTTGTTTTTTTTCAAATTGACACATTACCTGTCGTCTAAAACAAACACTACCAATTAAACGAAAGAAAAAAATACATAATACAGAATAAGAAGGAGAAACACACTTATTCGACATTACAGTTATATGGTTTTTTTTCGTTGAACATAATCTTCAGATACGCCTGTTATAATGACTGTATGTATCTCTTTCGGTCATTGTTTCCATAATTGATGATAATTTATGACTGTTTAATAAACGTTTCACGTACACATTTCATGCAATAAACGTATTGTGATGTAGAAGCTATGCACCACCTCAGACACAGTGACACTGGTTGATTTATACACTAGCAAACATCAAAGTCAAACACGTCTGGCGGAAAATACCTTCAGCGACCTGAGGACTCAGTGTGAACTGTATACTGTTTTGCTGATTGAACGTTCACTGTCCATCAAGTTTGGTGTCAGCATATTTTTTTCAGTAATGCATTGCTAAGTTTGTGTTTTTATCCACAAAAAAATGGTTTCGTTTCAGAAAGTAAAGATAAGATGATACTTTATGGTAGAGGGAATGGTGGTTGGCTGTTCACAAAGTTTGATGCTAACGCAATCATAACATAACATATCTCAAAAGTGTTGTTTTTTAGTTACTTTTTATTTAAAAAGCGTTGTTTCGAGATATTCATCAACAAATTATGTTCACGTTTTTATTTCTGTCTGCCAAGTTTGGTGATAATTAACTCACATAACAATTTATCAATTCGGAATAAGCTTGGTGCGGATAGTGTGTTTTATTGCCATACACAAAAAGTCATTTGTAACGTTTTCTCTCCGCCAACTTTGGTGGCAGAATATATCGTTCGATTGACAGTGTATTGCTAAAAAAACATGCTTTATAATCATGCAGTTTTTCTCTCCACTCCTTGTCACTTTCTCAGCTTATGCGGTGAAATAAAACACATTGCAGTTTTTATTTTATGACAATTCATGATTTATACTTTACAGTTATACATTATGAGCGGTGTATTGTACGTTTTTTCATCATAACTTTGCGATCAATTTAGCGTGTGCCCTTGTGGGGGTTTCGAGATCCCCGAAATACTGTTAGATAATATTGTGTTAATTTCATATTAGTGTCAAGTAATCAAATATGTGTCACACCAAATTGGATTTTTTTCTGCAAAGGAAAACATTCTTTTAATACAACATGGCCGAATTGTTGATGATTTTCAATGTTATTTTGGAAAAAAATGCTGTCTTAATAAAATTATATGAAATATTTATATTGATTTATTGGCAGGAATGGATAATTAACACTTTTATTGGTGAAATCATCTTTATTGACATCATTTATCAATCGTGAATAAAACAGGATATTACCTACATGCTTGTCTATGATTTATGTCTTTAAAACAGTCGCATATCCATTTCTTATTGAAAATTATTTTCCTATCTTCTGTATTATTTATATTTAAAACACATAAAAAAAACGGTTGACACGAAGGAATCATATTCAAAACAAAAACAAAATGTTATATAAATTATAACATTATAATCATTTATATTAATACTATTTTTGGTCTTATAATTATTTATTATCATTATCATTATTATTATCATTATTATTATTATTATTATTATTAATTATTATTATCACCATTATTATTATTATTATTATTATTATTATTATTATTATTATTATTATTATTATTATTATTATTATTATCATCATCATTATCATTATCATTATTATTATCATAATCATTATTATTATTATTATTATTTTATTATTATTATTATTATTATTATTATTATTATTATTATTATTATTATTATATTTATTATTATCATTACTAATATTATCATTATTATTATTGTTATTACTATTACTATTATTATTATTTAAATATTATCACGAAATCAGCTCCAACGCCATTGGTTATACTAAATTATCAATTGATTTAAAACGCAAACTACATATATTTTATTGCCCAATGTTATTTTTAAACTTTTTTCCTCTAAATCAATTATCATACTTTTTTATTCACCATCATAATATTATATCATTACCAAGTGTAAAGAAATCAATGCTTTTTATATAGTAGAATCTTTATTTCCTCCATAATTTTGATATGTTTCATTTTGCCAATTAAGTCACAAGTGTTCTGAAGTAATGAAGCTTTGCGTAAAATCCTCCCACTCAGAAGTCGGCATTTTGTTCCATTTAATCAGCGGTTTGATTTTACTTTTTAGTATTTCATTTATTTCTTGCCTATTTGACTTGTGACAATTCCAATCGGAAACCGGAAATTAAAAGTTACACATTTTTGGTATCGCTCTGCCCTGGAAAATTGATAAATGTATTGACCTTTTAAATTGATAGAGTCATAAAAAATTAAATGGCACACGATAGCAGGTCCGTTTAATGTGCTGTAAATTTGACATATCGTTTTTGAAATCTGAACCAACAACTGGTACAGACTTGAGATGATAGATGCATATGGAGAGGGTATTAGGCTGACCAAATATTCAATACAGTATTATTTGAATTATTTTCATCATTATAAAAAGAAGTCAGCATAAATATTTTATTGTTATTACAATTGTCGGTCTATCAGTCAATCGTTTACCTATTTCTGTCACCCAGCTGCTTAATTTACTTACAAATAGGCAATCACATGATATATACGTCCGTTGAATATTTGTATGTATATTGTGCGGCAAACTTGATATTTTGAATGTGATTTAACGAACCTTCCGTAAGTAGCTGGTAAACTTTCTCAAGATTTAATGATCGAGTTGGGCTCGAACACGTGGCCTCAGCGGCGAGAGGTTCAGTGATCGGCATTTTTTTATTTGAATCTGAGTTTAATACAATTATTTGTATATTTTGAAGTCGACGTGCCGTAAAACACCATTCATTCATTCATTCATTCATTCATTCATTCATTCATTCATTCATTCATTCATTCATTCATTCATTCATTCATTCATATTTTGGAATAAATAAATATACCTTCAAATACTTTCTGCAAATATAGAAAAATAATGTTTTTGAAATATTAAGTGTCAAAATTTTGTTTAATAACAGTTTAAATGCTTATGTTTATACAAAATCTATCCTCCCGGCCATATGTACAATGTATGAGATATAAAATTAGTTCCTGAATGCATACATTTATATTTGATCTAAATAAATGTTTTACTTGTATACAGGTTTATGAAAGTCGGCCCTAAGGGGTTAAGAGCTGCTCCTTTATTCGCTAATTCAACGGATATGATTTTAAAAAAATTTTTTTTCGAAAGTATGTGAACATTTTAATGGGGTTATCAGAACAACCGTTCTTCCGCAAAACAACTAGAAAACTTTGTCACATAATTTCGAGAGTGGGGATGGGGGCACGGCGAGTGAGATTCGAAACCGTGACCTCGGAGATGAAAGATAATTTAGTTTAAGCTTATTTATTTGACTTTGATTGTGAAACAAATTCTTACAACTTAAGCAAATCACGCTCGAAGTATTCAAGTTTAGAACCAGTACAAAGCATTATGCGGAAAAGTGTCTTGTTCAAGGATACCACACGTAGTCACGGCGGAGGATCGAACCTATGACCCTCCGATCATGGGTTCGGAGGGTCGTGGGTTCGATAAGTAATATTGAGACGGAGCCTCAGACAATTCGAACACGGAAGGTCCACAAATCAATAATTAGTGCGCAGGGTCACAACCTGAATAACGAAACGCTTATTGTATTAATTTTGTGATTAACAATTGGTTAACAATCAAAATACTGACGTCGTCATTTCTTTTAATCTTCACGAATAAATGAGCATCGGTCCTGAGATTGAAAATTGCAGCTCGACGTTACGTGCGGACCCAGTTCAGCATTTATGCAGCCTCGATTATTTTAAAAAGAACTATATTCGACACTCTGTTATCAAGTGTTAGTAGTCCCATAATGGAGATTTTAACTCAAGTCCAAGTTGAAACACTACTTTTATCTTCTAGTATAGTTTATTTCTAAAAATAATAAAACAAGTTTGAGATCTTATATAAAAACAACAGAATTTACGTTCTGAAAAATTATGTTCGTGTGTGTTTTGTGGCAAAAGTAAACCTCGATTTAAAGTTGATCGTCACTTCAAATACGATGCATATTTCTAAAAAAAGGCCATTCTATCTGCAACAGAGTCAAGCGCACACTACAATGCATTATAATGAATTGAAATTCGTTGCTTTTGGAATAACAACTGTTATTTATAACCAAAATATCAGAAACGTTACCCTTTTCTGGTGAAAAAAACACGTTTTTCTGAAGCTGACACAAATTTCTGCAATTTTACTATTACAGCCAGTAATTCTGCAGGATATAATGTGGTGATCTAGCAAGAAGTCTTACCTCATAAATGTTATGGTCTAGCCAGAGGTCGTACACGGCACATGTAATGATCTAGCCAATAATTCCACCAAATAAATGAGATGGTCTAATCAAATGCCGTACAAGGTATATGTATATGTGATGGTCTAGCCAGTGACCATAAAGATACATGTGGTTGTCTAGCCAGTAATCATAAGGATAAATGTGATGGTCTAGCCAGTAACATTAAGGATAAATGTGATGATTTAGCCAGTAATCATAAGGATAAATGTGATGGTCTAGCCAGTAATCATAAGGATAAATGTGATGGTCTAGCCAAATGTCGTACAGAATACATGTATATGTGATGGTTTAGCCAGTTATCATAAGGTTACATGTGGTGGTCTAGCCAGTTATCATAAGGATAAATGTGATGGTCTAGCCAGTAATCATAAGGTTACATGTGGCGGTCTAACCAGTAATTATAAGGTTACATGTGATGGTCTAATCAAATGTCATAAAGAATACATGTATAGGTGTTGGTAGTACTCATAAGGTTACATGTGGTGGTCTAGCCAGTAGTCACAAGGATACATGTGGTGGTCTAGCCAGTAGTCATAAGGATAAATGTGATTGTCTAGCCAGTTATTATAAGGATACTTGTGTTGGACTAGCCAGTAATCACAAGGATAAATGTGATGTTCTAGCCAGTAATAATAGAGTACATATGGTGGTTTTGTTGGATATATGTGATAGTCTAGCCAGCCAGTAATCATAGGGATACATGTGATGGTCTAGCCAGTAGTCATGAGGATACATGTCATGGTCTAGCAAGTAATCATAGGGATACATGTGATGGAATAGCCAATAATCATGAGGATACATGTGATGGTCTAGTCAATAGTCCTACATGATACATGTGATGGTCGATCCAGTAGTCCTACATGATACATGTGATGGTCGATCCAGTAGTCCTACATGATATTTGTGATGGTCTAGCCAGTAGTCCTACAGCATACATGTGATGGTCGAGCCAGTAGTCCTACATGATATATGTGATGGTCTTGTCAGTATTCCTACAGTATACATGTGATGGTCTAGCCAATAGTCCTACAGGATATATGTGATGGTCTAGCCGGTAGTCCTAAAATATATATGTGATGGTCTAGCCGGTAGTCCTACAGGATACATGTTATGGTCTAGCCGGTATTCCTACAGGTACATTTGATGGTCTACGTAGTATTCCTACAGGATGCATGTGATGGTATAACCAGTAGTCCTACAGGATGCATGTTATGGTTAGCCAGTATTCCTATAGCATACATGTGATGGTCTAGCCAGTAGTCCTAAATGATACCTGTGATGGTCTAGCAAGTAGTCCTACAGGATACATGTGTTGGTCTAGCAAGTTGGCATACAGGATACATGTGATGATCTAGCCAGTATTCCTACAGCATACATGTGATGGTTTAGCCAGTAGTCCTACATGATACATGTGACGGTTTACCCAGTTGTCCTATAGGATACATGTGATGGTCTAGCTAGTATTTCTACAGGATACATGTGATGGTCTAGCCAGTAATCCTACAGGATACATGTGATTTTATAGTAAGTATTCCTACAGCGTACATGTTATGGTCTAGTTAGGATTCTTACAGCATACATGTGATGGTCTAGCCAGTAGTCCTACAGCATACATGTGATGTTCTAGCCAGTATTCCTACAGCATACATGTGGTGGTCTAGTTAGGATTCTTACAGTATACATGTGATGGTCTAGCCAGAAGTCCTACAGCATACATGTGATGTTCTAGCCAGTATGCCTACAGCATACATGTGATGGTCTAGCCAGAAGTACTCCAGGATACATGTGATGGTCTAGTCAGTAGTCCTACAGAATACATGTGATGGGCTAGCTAGTATTCCTACAGGATATTTGTGATTGTTTAGCCAGTAGTCCTACAGGATACATGTCATGATCTAGTCAGTAGTCCTACAGGATACATGTGATGGTATATTCAGTAGTCCTACAGCATACATGTGATGGTCTAGCCAGTAGTCCTACATGATACATGTGGTGGTCTAGTCAGTAGTCCTACATCATACATGTGATGGTCTAATCAGTAGTCCTACAGCATACATGTGGTGGTCTCGTCAGTAGTCCTACAGCATACATGTGATGGTCTAGTCAGTAGTCCTACAGCATACATGTGATGGTCTAGTCAGTAGTCCTACAGGATACATGTGGTGGTCTAGCCAGTATTCTTACAGGTACATTTGGTGGTCATCCTAGTATTTCTACAGGATACATGTGGTTGTATAGGTAGTAGTTCTACAGGACACATGTGAAGGTCTAGCCAGAAACCTACAGGATACATGTGACGGTCTAGCCAGTAGCCATACAGGATACATGTGATGATCTAGCTAGAAGTCCTACAGGATACATGTAACGGTCTAATCAGTAGTCCTACAGGATACATGTGACGGTCTAGCCAGTAGCCATACAGGATACATGTGATGATCTAGCTAGTAGTCCTACAGGATACATATGATGGTCTAGCTAGTATTCCTACAGGATACATATGATGGTTTAGCCAGTAGTCCTACAGGATACATGTGATGGTATAGCCAATATTACTATAGGTTTCATGTGATTGTCTAGCCAGTAGTCCTACAGGATACATGTGACTGTCTAGACAGTATTCTTACAGAATACTTGTGATGGTCTAGCTAGCAGTCCTACAAGATAGATGTGATGGTCTAGCTTGTAGTCCAACAGGATACATGTGATGGTTTAACCAGTAGTCCTACAGGATACATGTGATGGTTTAGCCAGTAGTCCTACATGATACACGTGATGGTCTATCCAGTAGTCCTACAGGATACACGTGATGGTCTAGCCAGTAGTCCTACAGGATACATGTGATGGTTTAGCCAGTAGTCCTACATGATACATGTGATGGTCTAGCCAGTAGTCTAACAATACACGATACATATGCTGGTCTAAGCAGTTGTTATATAAGTTACATATAAGGGTCCAGCATGTCATCTTATAAGTCACTTATGATAGTCCAGCTAGTAGTCTTATTTGTCACATACAATGTTCTAGCCAGTATTCCTACAGGACACACGGGCTGATCGATCTAGCCATTTGTTATTTGGATACATGTGATGATCTAGGAATAAATTATTCGTGAAACAGGTTCCGCAAGTTGTCCTAGTGGTAGTCCTCGAGGTAGTCTCAAGGGGAGTTCCAGAGGTAGTTCCAGAGGTAGTCCAAGAGGTGGTCCCAGAGGTAGTCTTATAGGTAGTCCAAGAAGTAGTCATAGAGGTAATGCCAGAGGTAGTCCTATATGTATTCATAGAGGTAGTCCTAGAGGAAGTCCAAGAGGAAGTTCCAGAGGTAGTCCCAGAGGTAGTTCTAGAGGTAGTATTAGAGGTAGTCCCAAATGTAGACCTAGAGGTAGTCCCAGAGGTAGTCCTAGAGGTAGTCCTAGAGGTAGGCCCAGAGGTAGTCCCAGATGTAGTCCTAGAGGTAGTCCCAGATGTAGTCCTAGATGTAGTCCCAGAGGTAGTCCCAGATGTAGTCCCAGATGTAGTCCTAGAGGTAGTCCCAGATGTAGTCCTAGAGGTAGTCCCAGAGGTAGTCCCAGATGTAGTCCTAGAAGTAGTCCTAGAGGTAGTTCAAGAAGTCATTCCAGAGATAGTCCTAGCTGTATTCCTAGAGGTAGTCCCAGATGTAGTCCTAGAGGTAGTCCCAGAGGTAGTCCCAGATGTAGTCCTAGAGGTAGTCCTAGAGGTAGTTCAAGAAGTAATTCCAGAGATAGTCCTAGCTGTATTCCTAGAGGTAGACCCAGAGGTAGTTCTAGAGGTAGTTCTAGTGGTAGTCTTAGAGGTAGTCTTTGAGGTAGTCGTAGAGGTAGTCCCAGAGGTATTCCTAGAGGAAGTCGTAGAGGTAGTCATAAAGATAGTCCCAGAGAAAGTCCCAGAGAAAGTCCAGGAGGTAGTCCTAGAGGTAGTTCTAGAGGTAGTCCAGAGGTAGTCCTAAAGGTAGTCCTAGAGGTAGCCCTAAAGGTAGTCAAGCTGTAGTACTAAAGATAGTCCCAGAGATAGTCCTAGAGGTAGTCCTAGAGGTAGTCATAGAGGTAGTTCAGAGGTAGTCCTAGAGATAGGCCTATAGGTAGTCCAGAGGTAGTTTAGATGTAGTTCTAAAGGTAGTCCAGAGGTAGTCCTAAAGATAGTCCCAGAGACAATCCTAGATGTAGTCGTAGAGGTAGTTCAGAGGTAGTCCACAGGTAGTCCTAAAGGTAATCCTAAAGGTAGTCCTAGAGGTAGTCCTTGAGGTAGTCCAGATGTTGTCCTAAAGATAGTCCCAGAGATAGTCCTAGATGTAGTTCTAAAGGTAGTCCTAGAGGTAGTCTAGAGGTAGTCCTAAAGGTAGTCCCAGAGGTAGTCCTAAAAGTAGTTTCAGAGGTAGTTCTAGATGTAGTCCTTAAGGCAGTCCCAGAGTAAGTCCTAGATGTAGTCCTTAAGGCAGTCCCAGAGTGAGTCCTAAATGTAGTTCTAAAGGTAGTCCTAGAGGATCTTCCTGGATGTAGTCCTTAAGGCATTCCCATAGTTAGTCCTAGAGGTAGTTCTAAAGGTAGTCCTAGAGGATATGGTGATGGTTTAGCCAGTAGTCATATACTGATATTGTTTTAGTCCGTAGTCCTAAAAGATACATGCAATTATCTACCAAATAGTCAAGTAGATCGCAAGTGATAGTCAAGTCAGATTGCTAACATGAAACGTGTGGTTTTGTAGCCAGTAAGACACTAGGATGCACATGAAGATGGAGATAGTTTCCCTGGGCGATATGTATGCGAGTGAAACCAGAAATCAAGAGGATACATGTAAAATAAAGCCAGTAGTCATGAGGATACATGTAAAATAAAACAAGTAGTCATGAGGATATATGTAAAATGAATTCAGTAGCCTAGAGAATACATGTAAAAGGAAGCTTATAGCCTAGAGGATATACATGTGTGTATAATGAAGCCAGTACTCTAGAGGATAAGCGTAAAATGCAGCTAGTAGTCCAGAGGATACATGTAAAATGAAACCAGTAGCCTAGAGGATACCTGTAAATTGAAGCTAGTATCCTAAAGGATACATGTGAAATGAAACCAGTAGCCTAGAGGAAATCTATAAAATGAAGCTAGTGTCCTAAAGAATGCATGTAAAATGAATCCAGTAGCCTAATAGATACCTGTATAATGAAGCTAGTATCCTAATGAATACATGTAAAATGAAACAAGTAGCCTAGAGGATCGATGTGAAGTAAGAAGTGGATAAGAATTTATGTTGTAAAAAAGTTATTTATACATATAAGAATGTGTTAATCCGGCAAGTTGCCTGTGGCATTATAACCAGTAAAGATGTGTTTACCTACCCATAAGTCCTCTGTTGCTCGTAGTAGTCAGTCACTGAATTTTAATTGAAGCTTTGTATGCTGATTTAGGTAATAACATTTTACACTAAATGCTCATGCCGAAATGTTAGTATCTTACTTCAAATGATAGTCTGGCCATGGCCAGCGAAGCTTTGTTGATTATCAAGGTATACTATTTAGAACCCTTGGCATGTAATGATCGAATCAGTTCTCCTTTGAGATGATAGAAACGCAAGTTTTCACTCACTGACTTCCGTTTGTCGTCATAATAACAAGCAAGTCTCATGATTGTCAGGCCAGTTGGGCATGTGTTTTATGAGCAATCACGACAGGAACATCAGAACCAATCTATTTTGTGTTGTCAACAAATGACATTTCCACTATTACGCACATACTTGTATTTAGTACATGTCAAACTTGCAAAAACAATTGATTACCTATCAATTCACCTATTACTAGCATTATATATAATTTACCTTTACGAAATACTCAGTAAAAATGCAACAACTTTCATGTCTTATCACAATGACACCGGCGTTTCCATAATTTTGTCCAAAACAACAACAACAACAACAATGGCTGTCGTCACCCTCACTTTAAAGCAGTGTTTTCATATGAAAACTCGTCGTGATATGTGCTGCATTTAAGATATAATGATCAAATATTGTTTATGCCTCTCTGTTAATGCCTTAATTTACATTGAGGCATAGTACCACCATTTGAAACAGGAAATATTTCCATTGGATAGTCTCATAATGGCGGTTATAAATAATCCTTGTTTCTTATTCTTTAAAACCGCATTTTCAATATTTTAATGCTCATTTTTTATTTGAATGGCATTATTGGTGTATTTTGAACATTTTGGAAGCATTGTCATGTTTTTATTGTGAATTTAGAAAAAAAATTGATGCATGGAAATTGGGGCATGAATACAGTGTCGTGATTTCGGAAGTCTACTTTCACTTTGTTAACAGTGTATACACTAAACAGAAAAAAATATCTTATATGACCCCTTACTTTTCTCATCATATGATTGAAGTGCAGAGGTTGACAAACAGTATAATGTAAGTTTCACTTCTTTCACTAATCCTGATTCATTTCTCTTGTAATAGTTCGAATGATAGAGACATAATAGTTTATATTTCTCCTGAAAATTTATCATTATCGCAGATTTACTTCCCTTTGATGAATGACAAACTCAAACTTTTATTATTTAGTATAGAATAAAGAACAAATAACAATGGTAGGCATACACCTTAAGCTGGCCCACCATTAATTTCACATAGACCGTAATATTAGCACAGTAGACTGTCACACTTACAGTTGTGCTCCAAACTCCATGAGAATTTCCAGAATTCATATTCAATTCAAGCAGAACACAAAAAACAGTTAAAAACATGGGCATTACCTGCTTCCAATTTCACAATTTTGCTCAAAGCGAAAGTAGGTGTCTCTATTTCACATACAGGGGTCAAATCAGCCAAATTATGCAAATTCTTACCGTCTAAGAAATAGTCCTATCTGTGTGTTATAGCTACCAGTCCACTCAATTCTGCACCATTCTCTGGGAAAATATATTCCCTTCACAATTTCACATTGCAATAGTACCTTTAAGTGCATTTTCACACGCACACCATCTTGAACAACCACTGTCAATTTTCTATGGAACTACTATCGGGTACTACCATTTTGACCCCCTGGTTTCTGGTCTAAGTCCTACCTTGACACCGATGTAAATGGCGTCTAAAATCAAAGAGAAGTAAATCTGCGTTTATGATACATTTTCAGGAAAATATAAACTATTATTTTTAGCCATGTCTCTATCATTTGAACTATTACAAGAGAAATGAATCAGAATTAATGCAAATTGACTAAGATGCACCATAAATATATCATGCCATACACATTCTTTGTAATACTGCAATAATTTCAAACACTCCCTATGTTTTTTTCACTAAATTTTAATGCTTTTCACAATGTTATAATTTGCAAACTTTCAATTTCTTTCTTAAATATTATATGAAAAGATAGAAAGAACTGTTGTTGTTTTTCAATGTTGCTTCACATAATGTTATCATATTTGATCTATAATTTTCAATTTCTTTCTCAAATGCGTGTATGATAATAGTATTGATATGAAAAGACAGGAGAAACCTTTTTTCACCAGTCATGTTTCAAACAATGTTATAATTTGTAAACTTTCAGTTTTATTGACAGATTTAACTTGAAATAAAAACGTAGAAATCATACGTGTTAATCATAGAATAGTATAACAGACACACACACGCGTGTGTAGGCACGTATTTGTAATTTTATAAACATGATAACACAAGCTAATATAAATACAATTTAATGCGTATGTGTAAAAAAACATGTTTTTGCGGCAAAAAAAAGTAGGTGACCTTTCAATTAACTTATTTTGTACATAACTTAACTTTACGAACTATGCATTCAAAAACCCCACAACGGATTGACTAAGCACAGCGTGGAATGTCACTGATCCGTTTTCTCGATACATTCGTACAATAATGCAGCTATGCCGCTTTTTAAACCGACCTCTGATCAAATCTGTAGTATATATCGCATACCCATTAGTTTGGATTTCAGTCTACACGTGAAACTAGTTTATTTTTGTCTGGATAATGGAATACGGTTTGTATTTTATGAATATATTTAACTTGTAACCCTATCTAGATACGTGTTTAACCATCGTGGAAATACCATTTATTTAAGCACAACCAGGCTGATCTGAATTGTAAATGTAAATTGTCACAGTTTCATGTAGGTAAGGGAAGTGAATTTGACAATTAAATGTACTGTTTTAAAATTAAGTGTCTCAGTGTAAAGCTGTTTTGTACGGTAGTTTATGGTACAGACTTAACACAGGTCAATGAAATGTTGGACTACAGTATATGTTCGTTAGTTTATGCTCATTTGTTCAAGCTCTGCCTGACAGTAAGCTCAGAGCTTAAATGAATCGCGCTCGTTTTGATAAAAGATCAGGATCTACCCCGCGACATTTAGCGTGAGCCGCCAAAACTACACTATACACTGTCAACCGCACTATCACTTCGCTTATTATTGCCATGTATTATTGTATGAAATTAACACAAAGTTTATCGAGACAGAAATAAAAACTTTATTGTCCTAGTTTAACACACTGAGACGTTTGTACAAACTAGTACATGTTTTGTGCTTCTGATTTGTTTTGTTTTATGTTTTTTAACCGAAAAAAAAAATGGCATACACAAACACACACAGCGCAAAAAAAACTAAAAAAAAAATATATGAAAGACGATCGGTCTAAACTTTGTTTGAAAAGACAACACTAAAAATCTGCTGGGATAGAGTTTCTGCTATTTACAACTTCTGATCCGGTTGAGAATGCGTCTCTTCTGCCCAGTAAGCAAAGACAATAGCATGTCGTAATCGCATTAATTGTAGTGTCAGATATTGGAATGGATTTCAAAAGATTAAACGAAGGAACCCCGAAACTTTGGGCTAAAAATAATCGTCGCAATCACGTCTCGCGAATGTTTTGCATCTATTTGTGTCAGATTAGTTTAAATCTTGTGTTCTCCATATCAGGCCCGTATACCCGCTGGTAATCTACACTGGAATTTAATCACATGGCTGTACGGACCTAGAACAATACCGCGGGCGCATGTACAATGCACGCGGTTGGTACAAACTTGCACCGTGTCTTTTAAAATAGACATTGCTCTATCCATTTTATGTAAAACATTTCTTTAATATTTACTGTTTGGAAAATTAGCCTTGTCGTTTGAGGCAATTTATTTAGTGTCGCGCTTTTCAATGGAACGGCCTTATTTTTGTTTTTAATAAGACAATTAACATAGTATCTTGTACTAGTATATATAAGTGGCAAGTTTCCTTCTGCTCTACTTTTAGAGTAAACTGTCGTTTGTCGGAATAGACATGCACGAAATCCTATGCAATTGTTTTTTAACCATTACTATCAACTATGTTTGAAATCTAAAATTGTCAATTTTAGCTTTATTTTTACTTTCCAAATAAATCTTAAAATGTCATTTTATTCTGTTAAAAAAGTCAGTCGTGTACTCTGTCAACTGAAAAAAAATCAAACAAAATCTATTTTCAGGAAGGTTAGATAAGAGACAAAAAAGACAAAACAATGTCATTTTAATATAATAGCAAACAAGCTTACGTATTGCGTATTTATGATCTGGTTACAAGAGTTCTCCGTGGCCTTGCGCTCTAAGGCACCGTCCCTTACCTACTTCCGCTGAGGTCTTAGGTTCAAAACCTTCATATACGAAAATTGACCAGTAATGTAAACTACAGAACAACCCGGATTCATTGTGGTCATTGACCACCAGCAGAACTGAATGGAACGTATATCAGGCAATGCGTTGACAATAGTGTTGAACATCGTATTAAAGACGGTATTTCGTTCATAATTTATAAAGTCATCATAGATGAATAATTTAGTGACATGTGCAATAGATGGAGAACAACGGAATGGAAACGATTGTGTAGACACTTAAATGATATATGAAATGTTAAATGGACAACCTCATTCATATCTTCATCATATTCAGGAGCTGTACTTTGGAATTCGATTTTATAAAATAATCAGAGTTTATAATTTAAGCATATGCACCATGTCTATATTTATTATCATAAGTAGTAGTAGTAGAAGTAGTAGTAGTAGCAGTAACAGTAGCTTTAGCAGTAGCAGTACCAGTACCAGTAACAGTAGTAGTAGCAGTAATAATGGTAGTAGTAGTAGTACATTATTATTATATTATTATTTTTTATTTTTATAATTATTATTATTATTATTATTATTATTATTATTATTATTATTATTATAATAAGTAGTGTACATTATCATTATTACCATTATTATCATCATCATCATCATCATCATCATCATCATCATCATCATCATCTGTTGTATGTCTAGTCACTCAAAATCTCAGGAAACACGAAAAATATACATGTTACAAATTGAAAAGAAATACTCATAGCGGTAAAGCGCAATGGCGGAGAAGTTTGGTGTCCTTTTGATATTTAATAAACCTTGCTTTAGACTTTCGCTGTTTGGTGCATATGAAAATGACATGCTGTATAATGAAAGAGGCCACACAATTTACATAAATTCAAAACACAGCACACATTTCTATTCAAGTTATAAATTATATGACAGGGAAATTTACCATAAATTTAAATTAAAAATTTGTTATTCTTGAGATGTAACTTACAACCTTACCTATGCATGTATGAATAATATATACAGACCATGATGGTGTTGCATATTTCGAGCAGCTTTCTGTTCAGGAAGACCATGGCGATAATTAATTTGTATGGTGTTCTCTAGCACACGGTGTATTGTTGTGAAGTCCATATGGAGACTAATTACGTCACTTGCCATACCACATACTAATGACGTCAACGGTCATTACAGAGACTAATTACGTCACTAACAATATTGGAGACTAATTACGTCACTGGTCATACCAGAGATGCTTCCGCGTATTGACGGTGATGAATTATACTTGTTTCCTCTTAAATTTGCATTTTCGTTATTTTATTGATTATTTTGTTATTTGAATGGTATTATTGATGTATTACGAACATTTTGAAAGCACTGTCATGTTTAAATTTGTGAATTTAAGGTATGAATACATACTCTCTGGCGTCTTCTTTCACTATATCAGTAATGTATACATTGAACAGAAATAAATCTCTTGGATAGAGCATGACCCCAACTTTTCTAATGATGTTTTGACGCTGCAGATGTCATCAAACACTAAAATGTATGCCCACCTTCTATTGTTTGAGTTTGGGTCTTTCTACGAATAAATCGCCTTTAAAAATGGTTCACTAATTGCGGAATGATGGGCTTATTTCTAATGAGTTTTTTTTTATTTTTATTTTTTTGTTTATTTTTTTTTTTTTTTTTTTTTTTTGTTGATTAAATATCACACAGAGGTCGAACTTCGAATCCCCCGCCCGGCAACAGTCTCCGTTATGATTGATATACGACATTTTGTCTCATTAGCATTCGTCTCTCACCACTGATTCAAGTGGGAAAGTTATCAGTTACTTGCGGAGATGGGGTGTGTTCGAGTACTGGTTATTCCCAGGAAACAGTGGTTAGGTTAACTGATCGTCTGTTAGCCCTCGATGGCATAAAAATGACGATAAATATTCAATCAATCAATTTAAATATCACAAAATTAATTTGTATATCATTTCATCTTTCAAAGCAACCTGTACAACTTAATTTAAACTCAATTTGATAGTAGCAAGTACATGCATATACTTAAAACATAATCTGACTCCTGGTTAACCAACATATACTTAAATACTTAAAAACATTTACTGAAATACTTAAACACATACACTTAAATACTTAAATACTTAAAAATATATACTTAAATACTTAAATACTTAAAAACATATACTTATATACTTAAATACTTAAAAACTGAAATCTAATAATCTAAGCAGCAAGATGAATATGATTTTAGACTGGTTACTGCACATGGTTTGATTGATATTGATATTATAATAGATAAATAACCTGTCAAAACTAAGCTAAGTTTTTAAGTGTTTAAGTAAAGTGAAACGGAAGCCTGGAAACACAGGTGAATGAACGTTGTCTGCACTACTGTAGTTTTGCAGGTGTGAAAGATTTTACTTAATATATTGGATCACAGCTCGTATTTACTCTGAAGCAATACACAGGAGGGATAATGTGTGATTATAATTTATTTTTATCGGCGCCAGAAAACCATTTTTCTATGATCTATGATTATGCGCTTTACTACTCTTAAACTATTTTGCGGAAGTGACGTCATAAACAGCATGCTCTCATTCTATAAATAACATTGTAAATTCTGAGCTTAAATTGTGTTTTCATAATAAGATGAAATTTGCATTCTGGAAAATAAGGTATTTTCCACGTTTTATAGTATATGTTAATCCTAGTTTGGAACTTTGAGTTTAGAATCCGTCGTGACAGACTGATCCAAGGTTCCATCTAAATATTACTTACCTCTCACCGCTGCGATCCCAGGTTCGAGTCCCGATCCGGTTACTGCCAATGACAACATCCTAGCAATATTCAAAATTTAATCTTACTCTTAAGTTGCTTATTAAGTTTGATCAAATCTAGAGTATTTTTTCATGTTTTCAATAACTTTATAATCGTGATAAATATGTTTTAAACATTTAATTGCTTGTAATGTTGTGACATAAAAATAGTTCAAAGGACATACCAATCAATATACGTTCGAGTCGAATCTATTGAATTCGTTGAAATATTCTAAGTGTCACCGCTATGTATGCTATAAATATTCGGATATATTGTCAAATAAACAAAGCACATTGAACAGTTATACCATTCTGGACAAATGTATGAACAGGTAAAGAAAAACAACCAATTTAAAACTAAGGTCATTACCCGAACGGTGTAAAATGTTTATTTTCATTCATAAAGAATATGCATGATATTTCAAAACTTTTAATAACTTTATCCAACTGTCTCAAGGATATTTTCACAAACTTAACATTTTAACCACTGTCTCCGACAAGCTCAGAGGTATTCCGAAACGACAGGAGGATATTAGAAATTCAATCTTTTTAGAAAGACACCGTCTTTGGTAAATACATCAATTCGTTCGAAGCAACCACGCAGCGCTGGATGCTATAAATTTCCCGTCTGACATTAATTCCTTTTTTATTGTCTTAAAATTATTACCCAATTAGCCCGATAATATGGTATCACTTGAATCAGTAATAAACGAGCATTCTTCATGGTTTATGGCATATAAGATGAGGTTTCACCAGTCGAGGTGATTCTATATGCCGATAGTGTTTATAGCCGTAAAATACGGATAATAAAAGTAAATATGCTTAAGTTAACACGGTAAAATCGATCGTAAATGCTGGTATGTAGAGGAAGTCTCAATTTAAGCCGACGTTTCTTTTGTTAAGTTTTTTAATAAAAAAAATACTTTGAACATTTAATTAATTTGAGCCGCTCTTTCGTATCAGTTGGAAAAGTTTATGGTTTATTTGATTTTTTTAAAAAATAACAATTATTTTGACATTTGTTTTTTACAAGATAGTTAATTTATACGCTCAATATTGGAGAACCAATCAGAAGGAGTAGAGTAATTTGAAAAATTAACATATTCAAGGCAAAACATATACGCAGAATTATGTTTAATGGAGATATTGATATATGAGTAATACTATCATAAATTACAAATAGAAGAAAATATTTTTATTCTTTACAAAATTAGTTGTCTCACGGTAGATTTGAAAAGTTGAAGTTTGACATATTGATACCCCTTTGTATTTATATATTATCAACTCGATAGAAATTGATTTATTGTGTGTGAAATATAATCTTTATTCAACCGGTAACTAGAGTTATCCCCCTTTCTAAGATACTGTTACAATTAAGGATCTACACTAGTAATATGTCACTGATATATACTAGTGTGGATTTTTTTCATTTCAAATTAGCTTAAGTGGATATACCATTTTAGGAAATACTGTTTAAAGATATAGTAATCGGTTTTCTTGAAGTTATAGTTGCGTTACAGCTATAATATTTTATTAAAAAGCAAAATGTTTATATATATATAATATTATAGAAGTTGTCAAGACATTGTTAGATACTCCCGAAAAAAAACACACTTTTATTTTTAATAAAATCCCTTTTTGCATATATTGCTGCATCTCAGTTCTTCATCGTATTTTTTTCATACCGATATCCAAATTTATGCTTAGACTTTGTGAAATGATACTTCTTACCTACCTAATATATAACAAACACAAGACAGCAATGTGCAATCCGAGACCATAACGCACCTGACGACGGCGAAACCTTTTGCTTTTAGTTGGATCACGTTCGGCATTTTGTTAAATATTATCTTCAAACATAAATAATTGGGTGTTTTTTTTAAAGTGGGTTTATGTGTAATTTATATTGTCAGTGTTTGATCGCTCACGGATACTGAATAATCCTATCATACCGTCAGTTTGGAGAAAACCCCATCAAATGCACATTAGGCAAATCCCAGGCTTACATTAATAGCACCGGTATTAAACAATTGACAAATTATATGGTGTTTCTAAAGACGCCGTGAGTTAACGGAAGAAGGAAGAACTCTGCCTGGAATTGGTTATTGGAGAACGCCTACATGATATAAGACAGGGATCTAAGATAAGGCAGAAGTGGTATCATTTTATTAGAATGCAACTGTAGGAGTAACACAGTTATTAGAACATAAACATGAAATAAATATATGTCATTTTATTTTTAATATTTCAAATATAAAGCGTTTGTTTTTTAAATAAACTTTCTTTTGAAATGCATTCGTTTTTATTTAGTTCACCTATCGTCTAGATTCTCCGTAACTTTTGTAGTGTGTTGCTTAAACACTGTAAACTTGTATCCACGCTTATAGATTAACAGTTTCCTTAAACTTTTTTTAAAAAAAAATAATATTTTTTTAAAAGTTACTTCCCTTGGTAGAATCGCCATTTACAGTACATGCGATTATTTTTGTTTTTTACATCTGCGTCCGGTATGTTGTATGTACGTAACTAGGTTATATTTTGACTTCCGTCAATCCGGGATCAATCAGAAACACGTATGTTTCTTACAATATATATCTGGTGGTAAAACAGCGAAGAAAACAGACTGAACGCGTTGAGGCATGATGTTCACTCTTGACAAGCGTTTATTGAAACTGACAAATGGGAACAGATAAATAGCGGATGCTAGCTACGTCACAGAGATACGTCACAGATATAGATTTTCGTCAGAAACTACGAATATGTTTGTTTGGTATCTGATTGTTATTTAGTCTGATTTCAGATATGCATTCTTTTCTATTTTCACTTTTCGAAAAAAACATATTCTAAAATAGTTCGTCACCTAAGAAAACCTCGTACGCAGAGGAAAGTACACTCTTCTTTTCACTGAAACTAGTTTGCCATTTATTTACGGAAGGATGGTAGTTCTACTCAGATTCGTTCTGAGGTCTTCCTCCATCATTAAATATTCGATAATTTATTATGCAATGTATAAACCTGAAATGTGTTGAAAATGGTGTTAAGTCCCATTAAAAAGCATTAAAAACAAAAACAAAAAATTAAGTCTAGAATTTGATCACGATCGTTTAGGAATACTGTCACATGTCTTCAACATAGATTTAAGTTATAATTCAATGTTATGTACCAGGGAATATGTCAGGATTTTTAAAAAGTTTTAAAATTGGCTATAAACATATTTTCCCAATATATCATGCTTATATATACTCACTGGCCACTAATGCCAAAAGAATATCTATTCAGAGATGCCAAAATAATATGTTGAAAAGGGATTTCATAACTTGGGCTAAGCGCCTAAGTTAGAATAAAATAAATTATCGGCTCAAAATTGCAAACTATTTTGTGACGTATTAAATGAGTGATGTGATTTCCTTATGATTTCAGTTTGATCCGTTAAACAAGTTTACACGTAGTAAACATTGTTTCAATTAAGAAATAGTCCGAAAGACGGCGCGCAGGTCGTCTAGCAGTATTTATGTGCTGTTTATTTTTAGAATGGGGATTTTGGGAAGTTTACTACTCCGATTTAAAAGCGGTTTTGTCACGTTTTGATGGATTTGATATACATACTATGCCATTCGGATTTTATTTATTTATAATAATGAGATGTATTTTAATTAATTTTAAAATAATTATTATTTGTCTTGATATACTGACACAAAATTGTTAAATCGCACACATCTCACAAAAACTCATCAATTTTGGAAAAGTAACTTAATGATAGCCCGCAGCATGTTTTTTGTTTCTTCTACTATATTGAATTGCTGTTCGTAAAGGATTTACTTATCATGTTCACCTTTTCGTTTCATTACACCATTTATACGTTAACTATTGCTGGTAAAGACGTAACGACATCAACAGAATTATTGACACTTGATATGTTTTTATCAATCTATTTTTACATTCCGTTTAAAAACAATGTTTATTTTTAGTTTTATACATTAAACCAACTATTTGACTTAATATACCATCCTCTGTGTCAATGTATACCATCTTAATAAATGAAAAGGTGAAAAAGGTTTTAAAACAAATCCGATTAAAATGCTTATTGTACATTTCTCTATCACATGCAAGAAATAAACGAATGTGTCTAATAAACGTTAGAAGGGTATAATACACAAACTGTATTGCGACGAAATTAAACACCGACCAGATCTGATATATAGATTTCAAAAATTTCAGATTTTAAAATGAAAAAAACAACCGGTACAGACGGTGTACAGAAGGCGTACGTGGGTACCTATTTATCAATATTGTGAGAAACCCAAGACCGCTGTATGATACTGTACGCAAAGTGAATAAGTGCTGCAAAAACTAAGATTGCGTGCCAACCACCTTTCAATCACCGGTCGTCCTATGACCCCGACTTTTGTATAGCTCGCCTATCAAGTACGGGGTTGTACCTAACCACAATAATGTATTGTGTCGAAGTTAGTTCTGCTATCGGACCGTGACTCCCAACAAAACAATCATAGATACGTACAATTGTTCTTTTTTTTTGCTTTGGAGCTATGTTAAAATAGTTGCCTTGTACAATATGAAACAAACAGGTTGCAATATTAATATATTCTATATTTACCTTATCTACAGTCGAAACATGTTGTAATTATTCGTTGATTTTGTTTTTTTATTCTCTATAAATATATATATTAGATTAAGCAGTATGTTAAAGCTATGTTGAAAAAGGCGTTAAACTCAAATTGAAACAAATGCATTTACTTTAAAATAAACAACACAGGGATATGAGATAGAAGTATACTTCAACATATTGATATAATATATTCTAATCATATAGGGACAGAATGTATTCTACTATAACATAGGGATAGAATATATTCTACTATAACATATCAATATAATGTATTCTAAACCATGAACTATTCTATTATAACATAGAATTATAATATATTCTACTATAACATATGGGTATAATGTATTCTAATATAACATAGGACTATATTGTTCTATAATAATTATATTCCTATATACCATGCACTATTCAATTATAATATTATAATAAACCATGAACTATTTTACTATGATATATTCCTATATACCATGAACTATTCTACTATAACATGACAATATACCATGAACTATTCTACTATAATATATTCCTATATACCAAGAACTGCTCTACTTAAACATGTTGATTTTCTACTTATCTTAATGACAATTAACACTCACTTTAATATTTTTGATATTCTTAGTAATTATCTAACTAACTAGTGTCGAAAACCAAATTAAGAAGGCTTACCAGTAGCAGTCATACGAACGTTATATTGAAGGTTAAGTTTTATTTTCTTTCAATAATGTTTTAAAGGTGCCCAGTCAATGTTGAACTTATCTGCACCCATAAAATATATCAAACTCCTTACAACGTATAATTTTATGGATACAGTAATATCATAGTATATTAAAAGTCACTTCTTATTTAACTATTGACATATAAAGGGTACTTGTGTCACGATAGTTTTGAAAATATTGGTGATTAAATATATTAAAACAATTAGTAATTCCTGGAATGTGTTTTAATCATACCATTATGAAACAAAAATACATTTTACGTTTCACTTATCTGCAAAATATAACGTTTTTAACCATTAACTAGTTTTGCTCCTTCCCAAAATCGATACGAAATTAAACCTTTTGCGTGTACATTGGACTATTTTGACTTGCTCTCGGAATCGTGTGTACTATGTTAACTTCAGAAATATAGTATTCATGGAAATGTATCAAACATTGTCATACTGTGCCTTCAAAACGACAGCTTGACGTGTATGCACAATTAATATTTTATTCCTATACATGCTATACATTCTATATTAGGCGTTGACTCTTGTCATGGAATACGGGTTATATTGATAGTGATAAAGAGATACGATAGAAAATGATACCATCTGCTTTTCATTGTGCATAAAAATAGACCCCATTACACTTTTAAGCAATCCATAACAGAAACTGTATTAAATGCGTTATGTTTGTTTTTATTTGATGCGCATAACTGTAGTTCAGTTTATTTCATGCAGCAGCAAAGACGACTATCTGTGAGGTTAGCCAGTTCTTTCCGTCTTGTGTTTATATCCTCAGTGTTGTCTCCATGTGTTGCGTTATGTATTTACTTGTCCGAGTCACCTATAGGTCCATTCGAACTGAAGCAACGCTGACATATATTTACAACTGCTCATGCAATGACCTAAATTGATTCTGGAACCAGCAGAATCTTCCCTTCTCATATGCATATGATCAGTGTTGCTATCTTTCGTTGTGTTATGTACTTACTTACTTATTTACACATCATATTACACGAATACAAAAATCACTGGAATACACAAGGCAGTAGGGTCTGTCCACACGTGCTCACCACATAAGTTACGGCCATCCCTTTGAAACGATGATTTGCTTCATAACTCGATGACTTAGTAACATTTGATGGACGTATTAAATGAAAATATATACATGTAGTAAAATGTTACAGAAATACCATATAATTCATATTAAATTACACAAACATTCCTCACCATCAATCGACTTATGGTAAAGGTAGAACCCTAGTTGAGTATATATTTCAAGTCAAGGTCACACAGTTGCACATTGAGATAAGGAACTTAAAAAACAATAACCCTTTGGTTTGTAAAATGTCCATGCATTCTCATTGATTGACAGCTCCACAATATACCTTTCAAGTCCCGCAACAGCTGTCATCGAACATTTTTCAGCAGCTGTCATATAAACTTCAATTTTGATACTCTTCTGCCTTTGACTAATGATATGAATTTTGGCGGTGTGTATTTGCTGTTTTGGGAGACTTTAATGGTGATATAGATCAATGTTGCTACTACCGTGACAGTGCATTGTATGAACGAAGACGAATCACACGGTGAAGGGGTTTTCTAAAATAGGGATAATCTGACCTAAACATATGCATTCTTGTATCCAGAAAGTTTTTGTGCGCGTTTAAAGTGTGTATGGCAATCTCAAACGATTGAACATGACATTATTAAGGGCCATTGATCAAAGAGGCTTGCTTATTGGACGCTATCAGATTTAAATGCGCATGCAATGGGTATATAGATATAATATTGGAATGTTAATCGTGAATGGGTATTATCGGTTATGCGAGATAACCACATGTATTATTTAACTTGTAGGGTTTACGATCTTGTGGGTCCAATGAACTCTTTGGGAAAAGTGTACATGAGATAAATATAAAGTATATACAGTATATTATTTATTTATATATCTATTTGTATATTTCATTATCTATGTATATACATATGTGCAGCATAACGTACTCTGTATTCATTGTTTAAAGTTAATTGTAAGTTTTAGTGATGTTCTAAGGTATACAGAGCTAATATGAAAGACGATGCGACGGAATAGATGTCAGTTTATAGACTTGGTTAAATAACTGCTCGAAAAAAGTAGAAATGTTGTTTGTTCTCGGACGTTGTTGGTCCAGATATGGTTGTCTAGTCATTTGGCTGGTGTGACGATGGTAAAGCAACTAGTTTGTAAATGGAAATATTCTGAAGGGAAGGAGTACCGTTTAAAATAAAATAGAAACAAATGGGATCACACCTTGTGCTAGAAAAGCTATTAACCTGTCATTAAAATGATATTAAATAAGTATTTTCAACTTTTAACGTGTCACAACACCGCGGTTATATAAATAAACAGAACTATTTTTTGATTCTGAAAATACAAAGGATGTTTTGAAAAAAACATTTGCTCGTTATTAATTAATACAGTGGAAGTTGTAATATCGAGGGCTTGATGTAACACTAGTCTTAACTTGATATAGACTAAGAATATATATAAGTTATATACGTGTATATACTACAGGACCCAACATGGAGAACATTGTTTAACATTTTAATTGTTTAATTTACCATTTATCTTCCATAAGAAAAAACAATAAATATTATAAAAAATACTCAGAAAATTGTAACAAAAACAATACTCACTTTGAAACTGGATGAATGAGAGTAAGATATATGCTTTATAGTGAGTGTTATTTGATTAGATATATGTAATGTATGTAAAGAGTATCGGAATAAATGAATAATAAAAAAAATAATATAGATAAACTAGTTTTGCGATATATACACCATGTGCGCAGGTAAATATTACGTAACTCTTACTCATGCTCGTATCTATGTAGGCGGGCGCAGCGCTCTTACTTAGTCTAACTTTGTGAACCAATCAATCATATATTTAGACAATGAACCTTGATACAGTCACAATATGAAAGCCATAAAATGATATTTAGGGTGTGATTTACTGTTTTTAGAAACATATTACTTGCTGTTTAGAATCACTATTTTGTAAACACTGATGCTGTTTATTTCTCAGTTTCATAGCTTCGTGTCTGACCAAACACTGTTTTACTTGCTAGACGCATGGGTAGTTCCAAATAAAAAACATGCTGTTTAGACGTGCATTTATGATCTTCGTGAAACAAGGCAACTGACAATTGCTCACATAATGTGTAACAAATGGTGAAACGAAACAAAGTGTAAACAACAGTCATTCAAACTTTGTGAAACCGTCAGCTCTATTACGAAATGAACAGCAGCCTATCGTAAGGGAGATCTTTCGTTTGAGCTACTATGAAAGTAACACATGTCCGTGTCTGTTCACGTCATTATTTCATTACAACGTCAGTGCGTGGAAACTCGTGATTGACGTGTACGTTGATAAGACAAAATCTCTCTCGACACAACGTGTTCCCTATCTCAGATACACGAAATTTGACATGCTCCGTATAAACATTGAAGCTTGGTATTGTAGTTCTATGTGAATATATCATTGGTGTCAATTCTAATGGCGAACTAACAGGAGAATCAAAAATATAATTTTTTCAAATAGTTGAATAATTACAGAGCCGGAAACTTGTATTAAGAAATAATAATGCTACTCCAATGTTTCATTGAATTCATTTTAAAACAGAGTAATAGTATGTAGTAGCAATTGTTGCTTTCGCATTTGCAAGCGTTTGATATGTAAAATGTCCTCAATTTTGATATAACTTCGGCATTTCAGTCTAAAAACGGTATATATTCGGCATTAAGATATCGAAGTTTTGTCATTTTTTTACCTTTTGCACATGTTCATATGGTCTTTAATGACCTGTTATGATTGGATATCAACTTCGTCGTTTTGCGTGGAGATGCAGTGTGAAAGTATGTACGTTTTAATGTGAAATCTTGAAAATACCCAAAATAGTAAGCTCGCCATTTTAAATTGAGATCAACGATATGCATATTTATGTCCATTGGAGTATTTAATTCCATGAGTTATGGCCCTTGTTTCAGTAAATATCTCAACTTTTCCTCAACCAAACTTTTTGAAATGCTAAAACTTTATCAACATGATTCATTTCGCATGTTATCATTTATCAATGAATCAACGTCCGTTCCAAATCTGCGTGGTTATTATTTTAATGTGTAATAAGATTTGTTAATTGAGTCAAATCTCAGCTTAAGATGTTTAACGATACTGGCACTTGTTGATTTTAACTAGGCCTCTCTACTTATAGTTATGTGTGAGCCAATTATTTTCAATTTATTAAATCATGAAAACGGGATATCATTGCGATATGAATGCTGGGTACGACATTTGCTGTTTTTTTAGGTGGACGAGAGAGTTATGAATAAGCTGACCAATACTTTTCCTTTTTTTGGTTTAATTCGTTATTGTTTGAGTTTAGTCATTACACTCAAGCTTTAAAAACGCAACGTAGGAAAATATATGATTACGTCACACAGAAAGAGATATTAACACGCCACACAGGAAGAGATATAAAAACGCATTACAGGAAGAGATATAAAAACGCAATACAGGAAGAGATATAAAAACACAAAACAGGAGGAGATATGAAAACGCAAGGGTTTACAAGGGATTTATTTGGAAATCAAAAAGGGACACCATTGCAGGAAGTACAATTTCTCTAGTAAACAGACAATAACACTATAGGATGTGGGTGCACTAGTTTTAAATACGTTGCGTTTTCATGTCTCTTCGTGTGTTGCGTTTTCATATATCATAAGTGTGTAACATATCGTGTGTCACGAGTTCTTTTATTGTTTGGTCAACAAAGAACGAGTTCTTCATTACCGATACAACAAAACAACATAGGCCATTGGAAAGAATTCATACCGTGTTTGAAATATATATGTTTCTCTTTTTTAGTAAAATCTCCTTATACAAATCAATCAAACGTGGTTTACTTCTGAAGTATCCAAATATCATATACGAGTATGCTATTGATTGCTCACTTATCACAATGATAGTTTTAGGTTATCATCAGGTTGCTCAACCCAATACTTCAGGTCAAACCATTAACGGCACAGATGCAACATTAGTAATCGAGTTTCACACCTGTTACTGCCGACATAATTACATTGTTCTTTTTTATACATGACCTACATGTACTAGGGTGGGCCTCCATGACCGAGTTGCTCAAGGCCCCGTCACAGGCGATCACTTACCTCTCACTGCTAAGGTCGGAGGTACTTCATGTGGGAAAGTTTATCAGTTACTTGCGGAAGGCCGACAATTCTATTCAGCTTCAATTTGAGGTATTCCTCCCTCAATAAAACTGAATATGCCATATGTCACCTGAAATAAATTGAACATGTCGCTAAACACCGTTCAATATATATATAGTGATACAAAAATGAAACTATGATTTCTAATCAAATTCAATCATCCCAGCGTGCAGGTGTAAGACAACCGTTGATTTTCGTAATTTATTGTGTAATACATTGAAACAATAGGCATGCTTGCCATGCATTGAAGGACCCAATAGAGAGAAGTGAATGTTTACATTTTATAGTATGTCAACATCTACACTAACAAAATATGATGAGCCAAAATAGGGACCATGTAGCATAAAACAGCTTGTATGTTTACTGTCCAGTGTGTATCCAGATGGCAAAGTGAAAGCAGACGTCAGAAATCATGTACCATATCCCAATACCCAAGCATTGATGTGTTTTTTTCTAAATTCACAATTCAAACATGACAATGCTTTCAATGTTCATAATGCATCAGTAATGTCATTTAAATAAGAAAAATGAGCATTAAAGTAAGGAAAATGCATTTTTAAAGAAGAAGAATCAAGGATCATTTATAACCGCCATTATGCGACAACCCCAGGAAGTCGTTCCTGTCCCCATTGTTGGTAATATGCTTGTATAAAAGGTACGGCCATGCAAAAATAAGAATTCCTCCACGACTTAACAAAGAACGTCATGTGTGATATACATATACGTATGGATCAATGACAATTTGAATAAAGTGTGTCAAAAAATAGCAATCATCTGAAAATAACTCAATGTTCAACTCAAACTCGTTTAATGCGAAAAACAGAACGACACTTTCTTTTAACATTCTTGTTGTACTTAAACGGAATAATGCAATGTATCGATTTTATCACCGGGTATATAAATACATCACATCTTTAAGCCTCGTCTGCTAAACTCATTCCGGTATATTCAGCATCTTTGAACAATTTGCACGGGTAACTTGCCAGACATTTCCTATGTTTTCAAAACACTGGTTCCCTCGCACATGCCTCACGTACGTGTCTCTGGGAATCCATTTAAGCATATATTTTACATGCTTGTTTACTTGATCTTTGAAGTGCCATTTCGAAAATTGTGTTTTGATTTCGTTTCTTTTGGTATGGTATGATCGGGTTCAAGCTGCGTTTCACAAATAAACTACAGAGAGTTCACTGTTATTCAAAGTACATGGACAAATTATAGCTATTCGAGATGACGAAATGTGTTTGAATCGTCAAACGATCACTTATAAACCAGGTTTTTTTTGCATAACCTCTTAAATGATTATTCTTTTTATTACTGTTCCAACACGAAACCATCTGTGTCATTACGTGTGTATGTCTGAATTGTTCATTGTGTTTGTTCTGGCTGTGTTTTGTGAGGTTCTGACTTGTGGTTTATGATTGTCACGGTCCTGTTGGACATGTATTTATAATTTTAAAACCACACTTTTTTCATTTTACTGATGAATAATTATTGAAGCATTTTTGTGGTAAAAAACCGTTGGATCAGTATATTTCTGTAAGGTTTTATATCCAATCGAATACTAATGCAATATTATTCTAGGTCAGCTATTATATTTACTATACACAGTGTTGATATATAATTATTGCACATATACAATAAAAATGGTATAATATCTGGGATAGACTGTAGAACGCTTCCGTTCGTTACATAGAGATATGAGCGCGTTGATTGATCAAGTTGCTTCAGGCGAAAGTTGAATGCTGCCACAGTATTGTAAGCGTTACGGAACAGGCATGTATTGTTTGCTTTTTCAACAAATCTGATTCGGTAAATATTAGGGACCGGGGTATGCTATATGCTGGGATGTATGTCTGTACACAGTTCAATGTAGTATTTAATCAAATAAGTATTGACATTCGCTCTAATTATTCATAAGGTTTATTTGCATATTACTTTAGATAAGACCCTTACAGATACAGACGTATTTTCCCATTGTAATACATTTCTAGGATATTTCAATCAAGACCCTTTGTGTTATTCAATGATGAAACAAACCTAAGAATGACTATAAAATGATAAAATATTGTATGCTTTATTTCTAATGGAGAAGTTTTTGACTGTAATTGAAATATTGCAACATCTGTTTTTGTTTCAGGACAGAAACGACAGATGCTTCAATGACTGAACGAACTACACTAAATTCAGATTATATGTATGCCTGATATCGGAAACATAAGAGCTATGAGATATTTATACTGTGTCATTATAAGATCCATAAATATACACAGAACAAATGACAAAAGGGGTCACCAACTCAGAAAACCCCAGAGCCCAATCTACATAATAATATCACGTTTAAGCAATAATCTATATTTTCACGTATTTACTATGGAGTGACGTTTGTTAATATAATATGATTGCATATCACATTATATAATCTCTTTGTTGAACCAAAATGTCTTGCTGCAACTCAATGCACACAAACTGCATTGCCATTGCAAAAGTAAACAACAATGACAATCAACACGTCGTTGATAAAACCATGAATACACTTGCGTGTCAAAATGTTGATTTTATCCATTCATGGTTTTAGTAAACTATATTTGGAATTACAAACATACTCGCCAGTCTTACATCTCGTGCAAGACAAATATGTCTTTGACCTCCTCCTTCATAACAAATCTCAGTTATTTGAGGTTGGAAATCGTTCTCATGTTTTCCCCGTATTGTATAAACATGCATTGATACGGGGAGCATTTCAACAAACAAAATTGAAACATACTTAGCGTAACTGACAATATTTTCGTTGCATGTTTTTCAGATTTCTCGCCAAACTCGTCTACCAACACTAACACTGCGAATTTGAATAGTAATGGAAATAACAGCGGCTCCCGGAGACTCCGCACCGCTTACACAAACACACAATTGTTGGAACTTGAGAAGGAATTCCATTTCAATAAATACTTGTGCAGGCCCCGCAGGATTGAGATCGCAGCCTCCCTGGATTTGACGGAGCGCCAAGTCAAGGTCTGGTTTCAAAATCGGCGAATGAAATTTAAACGTCAAACGCAGGTAAGTGTTTGTCCGAGTACGTATACAAATCTGCTGTAAAACATAATCATTTGACAGAATATCTCCATCTTATGTATACATTCATACAAATACTCAAACAAGATGATGAAAGTATTAGTAAAATTAAATATGATACTTACTTAACTCAATTATTCAGGTTTCATATGCATCGCGAATTTAGTTTTCCAAAATTAATCGTTTTACTATTGACCGTTATTTTTCTAAAAGTCATCGTTTTATTATTGACCGTTATTTTTCTAAAAGTCATCGTTTTATTACTGACCGTTCCCAGGCTTATTCAGTATGTGCATATTGTACTTGTTATGCATTTGATAATAGTATTTATTGTTTATGATAATGCGATTGTGTTATTGAATGTTGGGTACGGTTTATCTAAAGATTTAAGAAGAAGAATATTTTATTTCCTCGTCATAGGTCAATTTGGGTCGAGGCAATCCCCAGTTAACCGTACAAAGTTTCATATAAATGTATGCATTAGTCACAAATGACCAAGAACAAACAGATAACATAATAACAATAATACAAACATGTGTATGTGTGTATTCAATGGCACGCGAATCTATGACACATCGATATCTACTTGTATATGTAAACCTATTCCGGTGTAAAGAAATATTTCCCCAAATGCTATTATAATCTAGACATACTTTACATATACATATACATATTCAAAAAGAAACATTTTATCCAAACCAGTGACTTAATTGTCCAAACATAATAAAACAGTATAACTACGATATTTATATTTCACTTATATAATATTGGTTATAATTATATTGAAAACTGTTTGTGTCTTAAACGTCAAAATTCTAATTCGCAATGTATTTTTTATAAGAAATTAACCTTGTTTCTTGTAAAACATCTTCTTCAAATGTTATTTTGATGGGAAATATATGACAATCATATTTTTAATTAAATATTTTAAAATAGAGTTTATAAAAGCGTGCTTTCCTTAGTTTTAGGCACCTGTCGAAATATATTAAATTATTGAGTTTAAAAGGTAAACTCAGAGGCAAACTCTTTTCTTGTACGTGCCATAGACTGTAGAAATGTTAAAGAGTACTTATAGATTGTGGGAAAGGCTTATAATAGTGTATAACATGCAGTCAAACCTGTCTTAAGCCAATCAATGGAAGGAGCAAAATAAACCTTTTAAGACTTGTTTTTGCTTAATACCGGTTAATTTGCTCTGAAAGCATAGACATGGGAAATAACAAAAGTGGCTGCTTAAGACAAGAAGATGATCGCTTACACAGGTTTGACTATACCTAAATCCGTATATGTCAAGTATTGGTATGTACTTTGATGCTGTTGTGTAAAAGTTGAACTTTCAATCAGACAAAACATATTATTGGTTATTTATTTGAGTAAATATATTACCTTGTTCAAATATGCATAACATATTTTATTGTGTTATTTTGAGCCTATGCTTATATCTTTAATAAATCTATCGCATAATGTTCAATATCGTGGATTTAACTAGTACTGAATATATATCTTCTATTATTAGTTTTCGATATTGGTCCTATATTTCCATGAAGTGTCATTCTAAAAAACATTAAAAACGTTGAATGACAAGCATAGGCACTGCCAATACAAGCCGGCGTCCTACACCGTTTAAAAGAATTAATGGTTTCAAATGATAATTAAAATAACGAAACCTCTGTTTATTCATAAAATGTTACATAATAATATTACGTATCAGATTGTAATGTAACACTCTTAAACTATAAACAAACTATTTTCCAATAAAAAAATTATAACGGGAAAAAAAACGAAAATCTTTATTAAACAAATATAAACATAGCGTTATTGAATAAAAACATATTACAGCAAAGATAAAGAAATCTCTATTGAATAAGTGTAAACACAATTTTATACACACCATAATTGAAAAAAGCTAAAAAGGCAGTAACACTTTTAAGCTTTTATTTTCAATAGTGTCTACTTCTCTAGATGCAGTTTTGTGATATATTATATAACTGTTTACCGATAATGACATTTAACTTCATGACACTTTTGCCCGCACGTCCATTGCAATATTTTATATATTTTACAATTGTTTGTATTGAAACGAGCACTTTGTACGTATTATACACTTTTAAAAAATATCAAATACATTTTTTTTCTCATTAAAATAAAATGGATAGCAGCAGTTCAATACGGCTAAAACGCCTACAGTTCATGCATACAATATTTTCGTACTTACATATATTTTTCTAATTAAAACCACATGTTTAAGGTCATATTTCTGAATTTTGTATCATCATCTGGTACAATGTATAGACAATACACGCTACAACTGACCCTTGAAAATAAAAAAATGCATGATTTGTCAGTGGTAGACATGCACTAGAAAATATGTGAATTAAAAATGAAAATAGCCTGTGGCATAACGAAACTATCTTAAACATTACAAGTATTGAAATACGAGTATAAGTCTAAGATATCAAGATGAAACATAAAAATGTGGACATATATGTATGTGGCATCATGGTGATGGAGGAAAATGTAGGTTTGTCACTTTAAACGGAAATTCATCAGATTTTTCAAAATTTTAAAATTGCTTTACACATTTACCCCCAACGTATTATGCCTATAAATACTCAGATCCCGTAATGCCAAATGGATATCTATTTAAACAGGTCAAAACAATATATTGAAAAGGGATTTCCTTATTTTGGACTAAGTTAGACTAAAATAGATTTCTCGCTTAAAATTTCAACATATTTTGTGACGTATTAAATGAGTCACGTGATTTCATTTTGATTTCAATTTTATTCGTCATACTGATCTAAACGTAGTAAAAATGATTAGTAAACAGTTGGAAAGACGATGCGATGGTCGTCTAGTAGTATTTACGTGCTGTCTGTTTCAAAATGGCGATTTCGTTGCAAGTTTACCGATCCCATTTAAATACCGATTGGTAGATTTGACATACTAAGCCTTTCGCATGCCATCCATTTGAAACAGTTTCTATAACATGTATCACAATCGATGGTCTCGATAGATCTTTCATCTCATGCCTATGTGTGACTATAATTTGTAGGTCATTGTTTTATTCTAAATATTAAAAAATGAAAATGGTATAAAGTATGAATAAGAACAGGTCATCAAACATACCTTAAGAGCTGTTTAAAGGCGTACACATCAACTGACTTGTAAGGTACTCATTGATCAATATTTTTATTTGTCCTTTTTTTCCTTAATACTAATAAACATTTTTATAGATCACATAGAGATACTGTCATATTTGATAGGTCTTGAATAGGTTATAATAGTATCGGGCTATTTTTTTTCACGAAGGTCATAAGTTAGATAAAAGACGAATTTAGAACATTAAATTACTTTTAAGACTTTAAGCGGACTATAGTAGAGATAAACGCCATGTACACACCAAAAGGTTGTGCATGTGTGTTCTACCTTATGTATTAATGAGCGCCGTACAGGTTACTTACCCTTGGTGTAAATTGATGAGTTATATATTTAATTTGAGGTTGTTTCCCTTTAACCATTTCAGATTTAGTCTCTGAAACATCTAGACGAAGATGGAACATATTTGATTCTACTAGTCAAATAATGAAATATTTTGTTTGCGTTTTTTTTATGAATAATTTGGGCCTTGTATACACTGTTTACAGGAGAAATGCTATATTCCAAGTGCGTGCTGCGTCCAAAAAAATGAACTTACTATCCTTACCCACTAATTATTAAACATGTTAATGATATACTTACTTCTAGGTATTTTTGTACAGAACAATATATCTGTGATGTAATGTATAACATTGTAGCATTTAGTAATAATATGTACATTATATAATATTGTAACACAAAACACTACCCTGTGACACTTTCCATGGTGTGACAATTATCTACCATATATAAAATTGTAAAACATAACACTACCCTGTGACACATTCCATGGTGTACAATTATCTACCATATATTTATATTGTAACACATAACACTACCCTGTGACACTTCCCATGGTGTACACTTATCTACTGTATATAATATTGTAACACATAACACTAGCCTGTGGTACTTCCCATGGTGTACAATTATCTACCATATATAATATTGTAACACATAACACTAGCCTGTGACACTTCCCATGGTGTACAATTATCTACCAGATATAATATTGTAACACATAACTCTACACTGTGGCACTTTCAATGGTGTGCAAGTATCTACCATATATGATATTGTTACATGGAACACCATCCAGTGACACTTACTATGGTATAAAGTTATCGATCACATACAATATTGTAACATATGCCACTACCCAGTGGCACTTTCCACTGTCTATAAATATCTGCCATATATGATATTGTAACATCAAACACAACCCAATGGCACCTACCGTGGTATATAGTTATCTACCATATATAATATTGTAGCATATAACACTACCTAGGGACATACCTACATACTGACCTATGTTGTCGACGTATCAACTTCATTCACATCCATTTTCCCATCCATCATATCTTTCTACTGCTGTGTGATTCAATCCATGGGCTCTTTTATCGATCGTAAATGTTCATCTCTATGTATTTTGCTAAAGTGTCGGTGGTCTGTTTCGCATGGTCTCCTTCGTGCGCATCTTGCAATTCCTTTTGTTTTGTTTTGTCAGATACAGTTACATGAATGTTTGTCTTTTTTTGCATAATTAAAAAAAAAATAAAATCGTTAGAGCACTCATTGAATCCGATTGTTTCAGCTTACAAATACTTTGACATTTCAACTTGCTGTTTTATTTGTTAATTGTAATGGTATTTACATCCGGTGTTCATTTTCCACTATGGGTGAACTTCTCGTTAACTTTTAGAACGACTTTACCCCGTTTAGCCATGTTAATGTATTTTGGTGGATACTTTTGTGTTGAGTTGGTGTCTTCAAAATCTTTTAGATTTATGTTTGATTTATGTTTAATTGATATTTGATTTATGTTTGATTTATATTTGACTTATGTTTGGTTTATATTTGATTTATATTTGATTTATGTTTGATTTATATTTGTTATATATTTTACTCAGGTTCAAAGGCAGAAATCTGAAGCAAGGCATGGTTCGAGTGGATCTACGCCTTCTAGTCCGCAATCGTTCGAGGATGATGGGATGGAAGGATTTGAAAATCCGCGACAGGACATGAGTAACGAATTTGGCGATGTTTATGACGGTAGTGAAGTTCGGGGATATGATATTAGAACAACCAGGGAAGAAAGTATTGGTTTAATGGATGATGAAAATCATGATCATGTCAAAGTTACCGAGTTAAATGAAGAGTGCTTCTCTGAAAAGTTGAATGAATCAGACATCAATGATAGCTTGGATGAGGCAAGTAGAAAAGATTCGGTAACGTCTATCGATAACCTGAAGTCACCAGGTTCCGAAAGATCTGCACATAACCAATCAATATCATCGCAGGCATCACCACACTTGACCTCGCCACAAATGGCCACTTCTGAGAACACACCTATACCGTCGCCATCAAATCGAGGCAATTTAAGAGTATTACCAGAAACCGAGACACCAGCCGATACCGGACAAAGAAACTCAAACCAAAGCGGGTCGTCGCAGACTAAGTTATCGCAACAACTAAACAAACAATTACATGCATTACCTCAAACGCAACAACACGCTGCAAACACTTTCCAAAGCAGTCTCAACCTGGATATGTGCGAGAATGGATCTAATCAGGGTATACCGCGAGTGAAACAACGTATCTCTCCCCGCGAGAGTATTACTAATACAAGTGACAACTTCTATCATACCCCCGGACGTGAGACAAATTTCCCCCGGGAACCGCATCAGTATTCTGTAAGTGGAATGGCGAAAGGGAGTTATAATCTTATGGACGATTACTCACCGATGTATCCCAATGGGGCTCAGATCTCGCGATCTTCAAAAGACAATTTTCAAGCGAACTTTGGACATCAACAAATGTCTGTCCACAAATCTAATCAGTTGTCGCCAATAGAAAAACTTAACCCATTAACGCAACAGCAAAAGCGATATTCGTATACTTCAGAAAGTAGTTCCAGGGGTGACGCGGGCTATAAAAGCGGGGATTTTAACGCCCAGTTTCATTATCCAGCCAATTTTGACATGAATTCGAACACATACCACGGTCCCCGGGGCTATTCCGGGTATAATAATGGACTACAAGTTGATAGTATAAACGCGCAAAGACCTATGTCGGGTGAGGAATTTGGAAATAGCAACCCACAATTAAAACATGGTTCTTTCACACAGGGTCAAATGAATAACTCGTATCAAAATGGCAGTTACTACGATAATAATTATATGGCAGGCTACGGTAATGGTGTCAATCGAACAATGCCGTCCACGTTATTGACACAACAGGCCTATCTACCGGCCGAGTCATCGCCGCATGGTTCCAATATGGCGGAAAATAACGGGAATTTTAACACCTACGGTAGTAATGCTAACTCTTTTACGTCGTCTAATTCGGATTTTAGTACAGTTTTTAGTGAATTTTACGGACTTCAACAAAATGGGTATCAAACCATAGAATAGTAAACAGATAATGATATAAACATATAATTACGAGTGTTTATTTTTGTATTCATGATATTTTACCGGTTACAGTGTATGTGGTAAGTGATACAGATAAAAGTCGGCTTCAGTGAAATAGATTTTCTACTTCATCGAATGAGTGTGCCAGTGTAATTGTTCATGAAGTGAAATATAGTTTATGGTTCACTGACATCAACAATTGTTTGTTTTTAGTGGTTATTAACAGTGAAATTATCTTATATAATTCAATGAACTCGTCAAAAAACGTAAAAACAAATGTTTTTATTTTTATTGTTACATGTCTTGCAACTCAACTGTTCAGAATTTATGAAATAATATCCAAAAGTTATGTTTGTTGCAATAAAATGTATTCAGATATATACAAGAAAAATTGTTTATGACAAATTTACCGCGTTTTTTTTTTATTATTATTTTGAGACGATTTAAATACATATGTGTTTATAAAACATACCTTTATTCGCGAATAACAGTAAATTATTTAAATATAATTTAAACTAAAGACGTATTAAGCTGAGACAAATGTATACATTTTGGGTTAGCAACACTTCAATAAGTTGTTTTCATTTTATTTTCGGGCTCCAATTTTACTTGTTTTTTCAAGATAAAAAAAATATTGGTCATCTAATTTTAAAACAATAGAATAACACGTTTAAAACACGATTTTGAAATTTAATTTATCGTTACTGAGTAAATTATAAAACATCATTTTTAATTTGCGATGTTGCACGATGAGGGAAAACGTAATTAATCAAGTCTAATAGTTATCAAATGTTCTTAAATATATTCTGAATATATATGAGCGATATCATTTTATATAAAGATACATATTTCTAACTGTGTCATTTTATTTTTGACAGGAACGTGTAAATACAAAACTGTAATAAAGTGATATAAATATTAAAATATGTTCAGTCTCATTAAATAATAATCTTAAATTAGATTAATTTGTTTGTAATGACATCGTTTAAAAATATAACAGATATACCACTTGTTGCAAAAATAATTTTCAATTTATATTTTACCATAATGAAATTAAATTGCTAAAGGTTTTATCAGTTTTCATCAACTCTGTTTCTTATCTATTTTATTTAAGAACCTGATTACGGTATTCTTACAGAAACGAATACACGTGAATAATAGTAGAAAAAAATAACATTAATTTAATTGCAATGTATGTTAAGGTATTGATATGACAGTATTAATAGTTTTGAGCACAGGTATCTTTTTTTTAAAAAAACACACATTTTAACGTTTTTATAATGCTCTACATTTTATTCACATATTATCATATTATATTATGTTATAACATATTTATATTTATAAAAAATATACATATAAATATATTAGTCCCACCGTACATATTCATTTAATAAATTCATTGTGGCTAATATGTTTATATGTAACTGTCTTATCAATATGAATATTTTATTACATAAAATAATAAAATATTATGTGAATGAATTGTTGGACATTATGTGTTACTTATTATCACAGTATTGCTAGAGAAATTATCTATTTTTATTGATAGAAAAAGTAATTTTAAATTAAATATTTCGGTTCTGAAACTGACATTTCATTTTGTTTTTGCACTTTTCAATACAGGGAGTGTTTTTTTCTAATTACATTTAAATACGGTTTGGGGCTGTTTCCTGTTGGGCGTACATTGTATATGTTTTATCATTTTATTTTCGATTTTTCCCACTTGGGGAACAGCAGATATAATATTAACGATACGTGTTAAGATCACAATATAGTTTAAAAATGAATTGTTTAATTTTATTTAAATAATCCGTTCAATACGGTGAGTATAAAGTCCGAATATAATCTGTCGGATTGTAGTTTCACTTGCAGGCAGTCGCCTTTGGTTTTATTGTTGCTTCATTGCATATTTGCATATTATGAGGGACGTACGGTAGTTGTGGTAAGTTGCCATTTAACATTATTTTAACAATATATATACAGACGGTTTAAACAAAGACATGTATAGACCATCTCTATATAATTTCTTGGTTTAAAAAAGAAAATAAAATACACCGTATATTTTCGATCATATTTTGGCAAGTGGCATCGTAAATAGGTGAAAGCGAACTTATTTAGCACATTTTGCTTTTTAGTCATCTATGACGTAAATTGTAAAAAATGAATTTTAATTTCATTATATTTTATAGGTATATTAGAAAAAAGTACAAGTTTAAGACCACATGTATTTTTTTTCAAAGTACATATTTTGAACATCATATTTTATAACGTGAAATTATATGGTTAATTATATACGAAGTTTCCATAGTAATAATTGGTGATTAATATTTCCATGTACAAGTATGTATACATTTATTTATGAGTATAAAGACACATTAGATACGAGAACTTGAATACATTTCAATATTGTCGTGTGTCCCTTCACATGTGCATGCTACTAAGGTAAATATGTGTTTGGAGGATATAAGAGTAAGTGCATATAAAAAATTGTGTAATTTTAAAGATCTATTTGTTATTTTAACTGTTCATTGTCACATCATCACATGACGAAGACGATAATGATTCTCATCTTGTAATTTATTCGTGATAGTTATGTTGTTATGATTAATAAATAATTAAATACAACGACGTCTTAGTTTTGTTTCTCCAAATATTGATGTCCTTTTTAATGGCGTTTTAAACTTGAATTCACAGTTTGTGTGTAATGGTAATGCTTAAATTTAATAATTATATGTTATTGAATATAATAAATAGAAATAAAATTAAGTATATATATTTACAATAAGATAAATTAATTTAGTATCTGTAATTAAAGAAATAATAGCAATATTAAAATAAAAAACACGTGTAGTATAATACCCATGTACATATGTTGTATTGACAACAATAACAATTTTTTAAAGCAATTAAAACTATAAGGAATGTTGTGGTTATCATTTATATCATTATTATCAGTTTTTTTGTTTATTTATTATCATTGTTATAAAACTATTATTATACTTATTTTTGTATCATTTATATAATTGATATGATTATGATTATTATTTTTATGATTACTTTTTTTATTATTATCATTATTATTATTTGTTGTTGTAGTAGTGGTAGTAGTAGAAGTTTTAGTAGTAGTAGTAGTAGTGGTAGTAGCGGTGGTGGCGGCAGCGGCAGCGGCAGCGGCAGCGGCAGCGGCAGCGGCAGCAGCATTATCAACAAAGTTTTTTCATTAACATTTTGAAATTGTTTGTAAAACATTTTGGAAAGAATATTTGATTTTATAAATTACAAATTATTAATGAAGTATTTTTATTTTTGTTTCAAGGGGATGTTGGCGATGCCAATATTACTAAAAGAAAATGGATTCTTTATTGAATCTATGATTCCATTATGATAGTTTATACTAATATACAATAATATAAAATTTAACAAAGCTTTTTTTATATTGTTTTAGTCAGAGTTCATATTGCCATTTCATTTCATGCATACTTTGTATGTTTCTGAATTATATATGTTAGTGTGCGGGTGTGTATAGCCAAAGAGCAAACGAAAAAAGTTGGACCCGTGATAAATAATTATAACGTATAACGTTCAAAATGTGTTCAATAAATAGGTATAATAAAGCATTGTTTTAAACAAATATCAGTTACATAATTGATTATCTGGCTCATTAACATAAATGACCTCGAACCTTAATCTAATTATTGAACACATATATGTTAGTACTCCAACAAACTATATAATTATTATATAACAAGCAACGTGTGTTTTATAACTATTTAAACAAAGGTGTTCCAAATTTCAAGTACATCTTCATAATTATCTTATATAAGTAAGCTCGTTGGTAATTAATAAGTAATTTGCAAGAAAGTAATCAGTAAGTAATAAATTGAATAAGTAGATATTTAAATTAAAGTATAACGGTATCGACCTAAACAAACGAACAACATACATGTAAATCATTAAACACATACAAATGGGCTACCGGTCAAAGGTTGGCAATAAATAATTGCCAATAAATAGTAAAGCAAATTTCTCACATAAAAGTTATTATACCAAGCCTGAAAATAGATAAGAATTGTGTAAGACAGTCAAACTCGGATGTTTTATTGTTGAATATCCGATAAAAAAACGTGCGTGGTTCTGTAAATAATATCATAAAAACTATGTTGAAAAATATATCAAAAAGATCTCGTATAAAAAATTATATACCATTTACATATCGTATGTATAATATTAAGCACCGTAAACGCAGAACAATAAATAAAAACTGTGAATATTTTGAAGCTATTATCTCAGTACGTCTCCTCCATATAGTGAACTTAATGACCGAACACCAGGACAATATACACACTACACGAGAATTCTCAAACACGCATTTAATGGTTTAGAAAATTCAGCTCTATCTCGGTTAAGCTCGAAATATGCTCGGTAATGAAAACACCGTATATAGTGTGTTTGTGTATGTTTATTTTGAACCTGATTACTTAACACTAAATCATAATCCTTCACCATGATTATGATCCAAACATTTGTTGTACAAGACACACAACAGCAGCCGTGTGTTAAGACATCAAGGCTTTTGATGATATCTTCAAATAAAATAAAAGGTACCCCTGGTGGGGCGCCCAATGGAGCCGTCTCAATATCACCACTGCGATAGTAGGTTCGAGACCCGCTCATTCCGAAAACTTAATGTGAGAAAAGTTTGATAGTTACGTGTGAAAGGCCGTTGGTTCTACTCAGGCCGTCTTCCTTCACTAATAAAACTGATTATGACCATAAAAAAATTATAATGATATAATGCTCAGCAAACCTCGAATATATTTTTGCAAACTCATTTGATACATTTGAAATAATTGCACTGCCTCATTCGGGTTTCATACTTATTCTATCTTGTTTGTTTTAATACGCACCTGTATCGTTATTTCATTCTCACACGTTCTTCTTTCTCTTTCTGTTCCATCTATGTATGTTCTTTTTTTCTCTTTGTTTCTGCTTATGCTATGAATATTTCACTATTATAGTTATATGTAATACACTTTAAACTTTATCAATATTAGCAATTGGGTTGCCGCTTCATTTTTTATACAAAGGTTAAATAAATGCAAATAAAAGAAACTCACTCACACCAATGTTTGCCATAAACAATCATGTATTCCACTATCTACGGAATACATGTTTCACTTCAGATAATATGCTTATATATCATTTGAATACGAGAACACCCCACCTAATTTAATTTAATTTTCTCAATAATATGACAAAAAAATAGCGATAAAACGTCTGCATCGTATGCGGAAGGTTGTGACTTCGATCTTCGACCTGGTCATACCGAAGACTTAAAAATGGTACAAGAAGCTTTCTGGCTTGGCGCTCAGCATTTAGAGAATAGTTCTAGGTTTGGTTGACCCGGTGTCAGTATAATATGACCGGGTGGGGGAATCATACCATGCATAATGCTCCAGTATGGCAGCACTGAGAATACTGTCCCTGGAAGACACCGTCCCGATATAAATAAAAAAATTTGAAAGCGACTCTAAACACCATTAAACCAACATACAGCAACAACATACATGTACTACTTAAATATTTAAACAAACGGTACTCTGTAGGCACTTGTAATGTCATATACACTAATCATTCACGGACAACATTCAACATATAAAGGCACTGCACACAATGCATCGCTGTAGGCACCTACCTAAACAACATCAACAAAAATGAAACATCATGGACAATAGTTAATTGGAACGTGTTCCAGTATACAGATGGACGGAGTTACAGTAATTCATCACGTATCGGTTACCATTGGTTACATCGGTACATAAGTCGGTATATATATATATATATATAATTGAAGGATGTTTTCCTGCATCTCTCTCTCTCTCTCTCTCTCTCTCTATATATATATATATATATATATATATATATATATATATATATATATATATATATATATATATATATCTGTTTCCAGTTCAGTTTTATCTTCTGTAATATCAATATTTATTGCTAAACTACAAAAGGGATGTTTAAAACGATCTTGAGACGGTTGTACACACGATTTCTAGCTAATTACATAATATGCAGGTGCCAAATGATAAGGTACTTAAGCACTTATAATAAAACTAAACAATTGAATATGAAATATTTGTTTCATTTTTTTTTTCAAATTGTGTTTTACTTTACCGTGGAAACAACTATATTGATAAAACAATTATGGACTTTAAAAAAAAAAAAGAAGCGTTACATAGAAATCACAGTGCACCAATCTTGAAAATATCAAATTTCTCATTTGGCTAAATACCACACAATTGACAGCATGGTTTCGTGATCGATGACGTACACGTTAAACGTTTTCTGTTGATGCAACCGCTGAAAATATACGTTATATATATTAGACAAATTTAAATGATGAATATTCAAATACAGCAGCTCTAAACATATGCTTAGTAATCAAAAAACACTTTGTTTCAAATAATAATAAGAACTGTTTGATGCATTTTAGATAAGTTTATAAAGATATCTTAAATCAAATATAAAAATACAATATACCAATAAATATAGTCTGATTGATAAACTAATCCAACGGGTTGTAAAAAAACACGAGAACCGATACTCATAAGGCTTGTTATTTTTCAATAAAAAGTCTCTCCGAATCCAATATTAATTTAAAAAGAAAAAAAACAGGTGTCATTTCTAAACCAATCAAAAAAAGTTGGTGTTTTTTTTTTATAAAAACGTAGAATCACCTGAAAAGACACATACATGTACATTTATAAGTTACCTTTATTAAGTCCTTGGATGTGTATGGACAAGTTTGTAAAATTTGGAACGGTGTCTTTATCAATGTTGCCATGCAAGGAATCACATGTTCGTTTGTAGCTTTCAACCACTAGTTTGCAGTGAATAGACAGGTGTAATGTCACGTGACGACATCCATTTACTACACATATCATAACCGAACCCACCAAGTCCTCTGGATAAACATTTGCCGCCGTGCTGTCTTCTACGTGGGTATTCCATCTGGAGTAAACTGGGGACAATCCATTTCAAATATTGGACCTGTCGGCAAACGTCTGCCCCATACTAAATTGCGACATATATTGAACAGCACATACGGTAAGTTATAATCATATATTTCAATACCACCAACCGACGTTATGTAATATTCATCATCCGGATGGATAATTACGCGTATCCAAGTATGACATTATCATGTCATGCAAGTGTTTTTAATTCGGACAGGATGTCGTCGTTGCCAAGCCAGAGGTAAAATAATTAGACATTACCATTGAAAAGAAATAGGATAATGGCCTTACTCTACATTATTGAGACGATAACATCATAACAAAATGAATGCCAAAGTAGATATAGTCATGCATTTTTCTTTGTGCTCTTCCATATTTTAGAAAGATTCTTTCTTAAATTGGTAACACCATAATCATTAAAGGTCATACTGAAGAATAAACAGAACTTGTTTTGGTTAAAAATAAATCATTTTTAACGCAATTTATAATCGAACGGAGACAGAACACATAGCAAAACAACGTTGAAGAGAGTGCTATACAAACACCTAAATCACGATTACTGCGTGTTACGTGTCATGGAGGTTAATGATGGCACAATTGACGAGTGTTTGGTAAAGAGTGCTGGAATGAAACAAATAAAACTGTAAAATGAGAAATATATGCATCTAGTTTATCTTCTGTCTGAGGGTTTTAATGTTCACTTACCTCTCAGCGCTGATGTCGTGAGATCGAACCTCGCTTGCACCAAAAACTTTTATGTGAGGAAGTTGGCCAGTTAATAAGGAAAGATGGTGGTTCTACTCAGATTCATTCTGAGGTCTTCCTTTACTAATAAAACCTTAATATGACATGCATAACATTGCATGTGTTGAAAATGGTGTTAAACCCCATTCGAAACATCTTCTGTCTGGTATGAGCACAAATGTATTGAAAACAGAGCACCTTAGTTGATATTTGTAAAGGAGGACACTCTAGTTGCCACATTGACATTTAATAAAAACACTCAATTGATAAAAAGCACATTTATTATTTTTGGAAAGAAATATAAGGCTATTTTAAAAACAAACCGGTTTATATATGACACGCAACAGGTTGAGTATGGCACAGAGCAGAGTGTATGACACGCAACAGGTTGTGTATGACACACAGCAGAGTATATGGCACACAGCACATTGTATATTACACACCCTTTGTTGCAAATGACACACAACAGGATGTGTATGGCACACAGCATGTTGTATATAACACAGCAGGATATATATGACACACAACCAGTTGTATATGGCACACAACAGGTGATATATGGCATAAAACAGGCTTGATGCGAAACACAACAGGTTAAATATGACACAAAATAGGTTGTGTGTGACACACACCATGTTATATATGGCATACAACAGGCTTTATGTGAAACAAAACCGGATTTATGACACATTGCAGGTTAGATATGACACAAAATATGTTGTATGTGACACCCAACAGGGTTTATGACACAAAATAGGTTGTATGTGACACACACCAGATTAGATATGACACAAAATAGGTTGTTTATGACACACATCAGGTTAGAAATTACACAAAATAGGTTGTATATGACACACAACAGGTTAGATATGACACAAAATTGGTTGTATGTGACACACAACAGGTTAGCTATGAAACAAAATAGGTTGTATATGACACACAACAGGTTAGATATGACACAAAATAGGTTTATGTGACACATAACAGGTTAGATATGACACAAAACTTGTTGTTTGTGTCATATTACAGGGTTTATAGCACAAAGCACAACAGGTTAGATATGACACAAAATAGGTTGTAAGTCGCACATAACAGGTTAGTTATGACACAAAATAGGTTGTACGTGACACACACCAGGTCAGATATGACACAAAACTGGTTATATGTGACACATTACATGGTTAATGACACAAAACAGGTTGTATATGACACACAACAGGTTAGATATGACACAAAATAGGTTGTAAGTGACACATTACAGATATGATATGACACAAAATACGCTATATGTGACACATTACAGGGTTTATAACACAAAACAGGTTGTATGTGACACATTACAGGGTTTATAGCACAAAGCACAACAGGTTAGATATGACACATAAAAGGTTGTATGTAACACACAACAGGTTAGATATTACATAAATAGGTTGTATATGACACACACCAGGTTAGATATTACACATAATACGTTGTAAGTGACACATTACAGGTTAGTTATGACACAACATATGTTGTAAGTGACACATTACAGGTTAGTTATGACACAAAATAGGTTGTATGTGACACACAACAGATTATATGACACAAAACATGTTGCATATGACTACCAGTTTTATTGTTAGGAGAAAACACCGTTCTTTCGAGGAACAAATGAACGCACGACCCTACCAACCTAGTAAAACTGTTGTTTTCTCCTGCTCCTAAATGTCACACAAACGAGCTTTAGTTCTGTTTAATTCTGCAAAGAAAATCATGCTGTTAATAAAATAGCAAATTATTCGATGATGGTTTGTACAACATTACAACGCGCCGAGCATCGCTGAAAGAAAGGTTCAATATCTGTTCGTATGCTTTATAGAAAAATAACGGGAGAATATGTTTTGTTCTTTTTTGTTTTTGTATAACAACGACGTATACAAATGCAGAGTTTGATTGATCTGATAATATTGAAAAAATTTGTTTAAACTTCTACAAAAAACTAAATAATGATAAGTTAGAATGTGGATGTATTGTGAAGTCAGTTGCAATGATATTTCTTCAATGTCAAATCAATTTAAAACTTAAAATAGCATTCAGAGTTATTTCAAACCATAATTTTTTAAACCAAACTTTTATATTGGCTTATACCTGAGTGTCGATAAAATATCGAACAGCAAGCACGTTCGTCCCTCTAAAGTGTAACAATGCCACAAAAGGGACATGAAAGGACACGTTGAAATTTATAAGAAGAATTCCTTTTTAGATGATATAAACTCAATCAATTAAGAAGTAGATCGCGTTTCGTTTTTTTTTACTCACTTTTGCGGAAGATAATACATGCATATCAGTTTAAAAATGTACTATTAAAGTCTCAAATCACAGTTGAATTTTGTTATGTGTTCTACATAAAGTAAGGTCTAGGATTTCCATGGTCTCACTCACTACGCAGTTGAATTTTGCTCTTTGTTCTATATTGATTTTGTTTTTTAAAGTAAAACAAAGTCCTCAAATACTTATATACATCTATCACAATCTTATAAAAGGCACATTTTAACACCAGTGAAGTATCAATGCAATATATGCTATGGCAGCATTTGTTCTACTCATCCGCAGCAAGAGAGCACAGCCGCTATGAACCATTTTGAACATATTCCAAGCGTAAATATATAGGACTCTGAACCATGTTACCATCACAAAAGGGAAGACAACTGTTTGACGAGACGTAAAGCGTTCACGATTTTTTTCGCACTTTAACCAACATATTGAACTACGAAGATTATTTATATGTGTTGAAACGCATTACAACAGAATGGTTAGTATAGACAACTATTTTTATGATAACAAGAATAAGCGAGGTCAAGAAAATATTTTCATTATAACATACTGTTATTATTGTTGATATCAGTGTTAGCAGTCAATGGTGACTTTATTTCATACTGATTATGACATAACATATATATATATATTATATGTGTGTGTGTGTGTGTGTGTGTGTGTGTGTGTGTGTGTGTGTGTGTTATTGACTTCACCAAATGCACTGTCATATTCGTAAGTTTAAACTGCGCTTGACCATTCCTTTGAACTATTTTTTAATGCTTTTGTTAAACGTTTATTTGCATGGCGTTATAAACAGCTGACAGTTCAAATGTATACTTCACACCTTTAAAAACGCGAGTGTGAGTATTGTATTAACTATAGATTCAATATGGACGATAAACCCCATACAAAATTGTCACACTTCTCTTTCAGTTTTCAGTTTCATTCCAAATATTTCATCAATTAAAAACACAAATTTAACATATTAAATGTTTTTGTAACACATATGAATGATAGCAGATATTGGATATAATTTATATTCAATATTCTGTATCTTGCGTTTTTAACGTTGTTAAGTATAAAACACGTTGTACCTTAAGCTTGAAATCAATACGCTAACACGTTCATTCATAAATCATAGTTCATCCATGAATTCATTCTTAGGGATGAACAACAATCTGCCGCATTACTAATGCAATTGTGTTTTACATTTGCATAATTTGATTGACAGGTACAACATGATATTTCATGTTTTGTTGAACTGCAATTAATGGTTTTCTGTGATAGTGAAAAATAAACGTGTAACACATTGTGGATTAGCCAGTTTCTGCTGTCCTAGATGATGCATTCGTATTATGATTATAGACAATGGCTAAAGCAGCTTTGCACGGAGAACAGAGCAGCTTTGCATGAAGAACAGTTGTACTTGACGGTTTCATGGACAAAAAACATATTTGTTTATTGTTTCAATAAAATGAGAAGATGGCTTATCAAAACAATGAAAGAAATTGTTTATGTTGAAATTCAAGGGATATAGAAGATGAGTTTCACTTCTTATATGTATATCCCTGTTTTAATAATTTACGAAAACAGTTTTTGAAAAAATATTACTATCAAAGACCTTCTGTGTTCAAATTTTTAGAGTTACTTAATTCACATAATAAAACCATATTATATAATATTTCAAGATATATAAAAGAGGCATTATTAATTAGAAAAACAGTGCTAACTGTTAAAGCATAGTGTTCATCCTCATTTCATTTATTTACATTCATTAAATAGTTTGTTATATACTCTAATGAATTGAATCATTGCTGTTAAGTGACTATATGTTTATAATGATTGTATATTGTACAAATTATTATGATATACTTTGTACAAATACTAATGAAATATATGTTCTGTTCTTATCTTTATTGTTTGGGTATTTAGCGCCATTTTATAGCAACTGTGGCTAACAGACTATCAGAAATAATCCTATCCACTCTATCCAAGGATCGCGGATGGTTAACCAGTACTCGGACAAACCTACCTCCGTAAATAACTGATAACTCTTTCCCACTTACATCTGCGGTGAGAGACGAATGACAAAGAGACGTTATGACGTAATACAAGCATTACGAAGACTATGGTCGAGCAGGAATTCGAACTCGCGACCCCTTGATTGATAGTAAGACGAGCTTTCGGCTGAGATAACCTGGTTCGGCAAGTGTTTTAAAGATATTTGGTTTCAAAATTCAACATATAAACAATCAGTAACATTGTAAAAACTGAAAATATAGAATCAAAAGGGAGAGAACTTACTGAATAACTTAACGCCATTTTCAACACATTTAAGGTAGTATATGGCATATATCCAGTTTTACTGGTAAAGGAAGACTTTAGATAGAGTCAAACTAAGTAGAACCTACGTCCTTCCGCAAGTAACTGGCAAACTTCCTCACCTAAAGTTTTTAGAACAAGCGGGACTTGAACCTACGACCTTAGTGGTGACAGCAGTTAAATGTTATTTTCCTATACGTTCCTATATTTTCCTATACGTTCCTATATTTTCCTATACGTTTTTTTTGTTTTTCGATGGTTCAGTGTATAGCACTTCATTACTTAACTCCGAGACTTGTTAGTTCTATGCTGAATAATGAAAGACGAAACACGAATATAAAATCAACTTGTAACTGCTCTCTATGCTCTTGAAAGTAACGGACAGATGCAAATTCATCTTCGTAGAAATATTTGGATTTGATGAATCAAGTGGGGACAATTAGTTACATGTAAATATCTCATTCTCGTCTACCTTTCCACTCTCACCATTTCGAAATACTCTAAGTCTTCTGTTTTATCAATGTACTTTTCGCACTTCTTTACTTATTTTTCTCAGAGTTTACACATACGTGCCGGGTCCGATTAGCTCAGTCGGTTATGCGTCAGACTATCAATCCAGGGGTCGTGAGTTCGAATCCCCCGCCCGGCAACAGTCTCCGTGATGATTGATAAACGACATTGTGTCTCATTATCATTCGTCTCGCACCACTGATTCAAGTGGGAAAGTTATCAGTTACTTGCGGAGATGGGGTGTGCTCGAGTACCGGTTAATCCCAGGAAACAGTGGTTAGGTTAACTGATCGTGTGTTAGCCCTTGATGATATTAAAATGACGCTAAATATTCAATCAATCAATCAATACACATACGTTGTATACTACTCAGAGTATGTGATTGTTTTCACGTAGATTGGACTTGTTTACGAAAGCATAACTTTCTATCAACTGTTTAATTTAGCCATGTATTAATCATATGTAAAATTGAATATATGGAAGGGTCGTTACTAACGTTACATAAAAACATGTAACCCGACACAATTGCATACATATGGCAATAAAATATGTTTAATCCGATAATTAAGATACAGTGTTCCGTTCTTCATAACGTTTTATACTTTGGCATTATTTTATTATGAGTTTCCCCCACTAAATTTCGATTATATGTATCCAGTACAAAATAAGACATTCATATAATTATTTCATCCTTTGATATGAACATATGTGTACATAAATAATACAATGACATAGCTAAAATTTAAGTTTAGAAAGATATATTTTTAGTTTTGTTTACCCAAGCCGCATTATTCGTCAGAAAAAAAGAAAAATTAAACAAACATGTCACCCGACTCGGGGTTCCTTTTTTTTAAATCGTAAAAATCAAAAGAGCTAGTTTTAGTTGTTACCTTTTTTCACATCATCGATGTTAAAATGCATTGAGTGAGCAAGAAATCGCTGACTTTGCTTTGTGATAACTTATCATACTTTTTACCATGACGTTATATATGTGATATGAAATATTGCAGGACAGGCATAGAATTCCCTGCTTTTTTATTTTGGGTTAATAGGCTTGTTTCGGAAAATATCAGGTTTTGGGATAGACTACACCATCATGGATGTCAGGTACACATACACATTGTCTAAGAAATGTTTTAAAGGGAGTATATCAGGAAAAACGGAATAAATGTCTTAGAAAATAAAATAATTATTAAATTGCATTTTAAAAGCATCTCATTATCATTCATTAATCAAATGTTTTGGAATGTTAAATCGACCGAATCGTGACGAAATCGATTATTTAATTGGAGTGGCTAACATGAAACGAAACATCCAATCTAAAACTAGACAGAACTAATAAACTGTCTGACGACCTTCGTATCGGCAATCGGACTCTTTTCAAGATGAAACAATTTTATGTAACGTGTAAACCTGTATAACGGATATATTTGAAATCAAAATGAAATCAAGTGACTAAATTAATACGTCACAAAATGTATTGCAATTTTAAGCTAGAAATCTAATTTAGTCTAACATAGGCGAGTTGTCCAAGTTAGGAAACCCCTTACCAATATATAATTTTGGCATGTTTAAATATGAATTAATTTTGCAATACGGAGTCAGTGAGAATGCTATATAAAGCAATGACTCACGGGGTGGGGGAGGGTGGGGGGTGGGGTAGCCAGTTTTAAAAGTTTAAAGGATCCTGATAAATTTCCTTTAAATTGATATACTAATTGGAGACGAGAGGACAACTATGGTAGAAGAAAGTGTCTCATGCAAAAATTCATGACCCATCTTACTGTTTGTCAAATAAAAACATATTTAAAAACATTACTTCAACCCCAATGCTAGATCATTGTTTACATTGTGATTCTGAGACGATTTGGAGATTATTTTAGATATGTGTTCGACATATTTAAGATACAAATACATATATGAATGAGTTTAAACTAATCTTCGAATAATGTTAATACCCTTTTATGTATTTCACCTTTTATAAAACCAGAATTTGGATTGACTAATTGACTAACCAACATTCTGCTATTATATACTCTATATAGAAGCAATGTCAACAGGAGTCAACACCCTAGAACGGTTAAACGTGACTAACGGGTGCATCTAACCTCGCTCTTTTCCCGTCATCACAATATACGACAGACGAGAATAAACGTATCACCACCAGACTTCCTTAAAATATAATCATTTTATTCAAACACAAATTTAACAACATCAGCTATGCGATGTTATTCGCACATATGAATTTCTAAAAGAGATTATCACTTAGTTTAAACTTATTTATTTTACATCGATTGTGAAACAAGTTCTTACACTTTAGACAAATCACGCTCGAAGTACAAAACATATGCAGAAAAGTGTCTTGCTCAAGGACACCACGCATAACCGTAGTGACGGATCGAACCCACGACCCTCCGATCATGGGTTCGGTGCTCTACCACTGGACCAAGCGCTCCAGTACCACTTAAATGCATGGTTTGAGATAATGAACCTTTCTTTAATATTAGTGTCTTCGTGTATTGATAAGGAACAGTAATACACACTAGTATAACACATTATGCGATATATTAAGGAAACGTGTAATATAATTTTTACCATAATATACTGAACGGAACAGCTAACATGCCTCCTGACATTGTATGTACCTGACATGTTATGTACCTGACATTTTATGTACCTGACATGTTATGTACCTGACATGTTATGTACGTGACATGTTATGTACCTGACATTTTATGTACCTGACATGTCATGTACCTGACATTTTATGTACCTGACATTTTATGTACCTGACATGTTATGTACCTGACATGTTATGTACGTGACATGTTATGTACCTGACATTTTATGTATTTTCTTAAAAAAGTATCATAGCAATTTCCTTGAAAGTTTGAATCGAATAAGAAACAACACTGTTCTGCCAAATCACTACATATTGTTTGTTTGTGGCGTACGAACATTTTGATAACGCTACTGCATATTTTGACGAAGATATTAAAACTACAAAGTGTCCAGTTGACCGTTGCGTTCAGTATATGCTACTGCATATTTTGACGAAGATATTAAAACTACAAAGTGTCGAGTTGACCGTTGCGTTCAGTATATGCTACTCCATATTTTGACGAAGATATTAAAACTACAAAGTGTCGAGTTAACCGTTGCGTTCAGTATTTGCTACTCCATATTTTGACGTACATATTAAAACTACAAAGAGTCGAGTTGGCCGTTGCGTTCAGTATATGCTACTCCATATTTTGACGAAGATATTAAAACTACAAAGTGTCGAGTTGGCTGTTGCGGTTAGTATATGCTACTCCATATTTTGACGAAGATATTAAAACTGCAAAGTGTCGAGTTGGCTGTTGCGTTCAGTATATGCTGGCAAACCGTTGCAGTTAGTACAAGGGAAACACATTTTTGCAATTGCACTAGACGATAAAAGTAACTACCTATAGGTACTGTTTACGCTCAAGTAAATTTAAAAAACAATCTGGTCATCTAACAGTGTTCAATAACAATGATTCCTATCAAACTACTTTAAACACTGTCATTATACCTTTTATTTAGAAAGGAACTTGCAGATCTAGTTAAGCCACTTGTGTTGACATAGATAATATCGTTTGTGTCGTAGTAAATATACAGTAAAACCTGTCTTAAGCAGCCAGTCAAGGGAATAAGCAGAATTGGCCCCTTAAGACAGGTTGTTGCTTAATACAGGTTAATCTGCACTGAAATTATAGATGTAGGAAATAGTAAATGTGGCTGCGTAATAGAGGTGATCGAGTACACAGGTTTGACTGTTATATTATATGTTTTATATTCAAATTTTGCATCCGATTATTTGTACAGTTTGTAGAACTCATTTGCAAACCTTGAAATCCTGCTTGTAAGGATTTTTACTTGTGCCCCTACGCTATAAACACTCAGTATAAAGAAAAAACAACAACAAAACGATAGTTAAACATTCATTTCGCATTCATTATAGATGGAAGATTATAGTGCTAATATAATAATGAAGCTTAGCACGACTCAATATTTTGCGATACTGGTATCAATTCCACAGCAGGTTATATCTTTCTTGTGTGATGAGCCACATTTTATTTTAAAGTTTAATAACAAACTACAAATCTTTGCGGTAAATAATTTATATAATATTGTAAAAATGGTGAGCATATTCGCTATACAGAGGGATATCAAGGAAAACAGTTTACATCAATTTTAACTTTCCTTAATTTAGCATTTTGTCAGCTCTACTAACAGAAGAATGTAAGATCTAAATAATGAAATTTAGCAGACACAATTAGAAAATAGATTTCTAACAGGAGATTTATAGTATTCAAAGAAAAAGTATGGAGCACGTGGTTCAGTTGTAGAGCACCACATCCCATGATCGGAGGGTCTTGGTTCGATCAAAGAAAATGTGTGGAGCACGTGGTCCAGTGGTAGAGCACCAAATCCAATGATCGGAGGGTCTTGGTTTGATGAAAGAAAAAGTGTGGAGCACGTCGTGCTCCAGTGGTAGAGCACCAAATCCCATGGTCGGAGAGTCTATGTTCGATCCTCCGTCAAGGCTATGTGCGGTGTCCATGAGCTAGACACCTTTTCCGCATATGCTTAGTACTGGTTCTACCCAGGAAGACTTCGAGCGTGATTTATCTAAGTTGTTTGTAAGAATTTGTTTCACAATCTAAGTAAAATAAACAAGTTTAAACTAAAGAAAAAATATATTAATAATAAAACCCATTTCATGTACGAATACAACAACTTATTTGATATATGAATTTCGGTGTTCTGAGAATCGAATGTAAACATAACGTATACACAGGATTTAATTACGAAATGTTTTCTGCATGTTATTTGATTTTAATTGGTATTCAGTTCAGTTAATTTCAGGCATGGCTGTCGAACGAATTATTACTCGAGTGAGAGTATTGTATGTTGACTGCGGAATAACTGTTAGGAATTGAAATAAAACGCCAATTATACTTTAGTTACACGATTAACGAGCACGTTAAATTGGACATTTGTCGAATTAAACATTTGATTACATTGACTTGCATTATTGTTTATTACATTGCATTTCATTTACTAGTTTTATCTGCTGCAGAAATAGGAAATTATTATATTTTATTATATTTATTTGATCGGTTTTGCATTATTTCAATATATTTTAAAATAGTTTACCCGATAATGTTGTTATAATTATAAGTCAATTCATATGGAATTTACAGAATTTACATAAAAAATGGTTTTACTTCTACCTCAATTAACAATGATCTTTACATTGTAGTAACATGACGGAAATTATCTTTATAATACACTTACAAAATATAGTAAAAGTTAAACAGGAGACACCTAGAATATAAATGACAAGCCGCCAACATGGCACACACATATAAATTGATAGCATAATTTCAATTGTTATGGTTACAAAACAAACACATAAAAAGTGACAAAACGATTACCATCTTGGGATATGGTTAAATTATGAGACATTTGTATGCCAAACGTGATCGGTGGATAATCATTTGAAATTGTATTCAGGACATATGATTGTTGATTTTTACAAAGAACATTTAAGACTGAATTTTTATGTATTTCCTAATGAAACATAAATACAATGAAATGTTTTATCCTATATATATATATATATATAAATAATTTTGAATTTTGAACATGGGTCTTGTTCTGGGATATTTCTCTTTATCTTTGTTGCGTCATATTTAGTCGGTCTTTATGACAAAAGTCAATTCAATATGTAAAATTTCATGGCAGTGACGAGGACAATTCGATATGTAAAATTTCATGGCATGAACGAGGACAATTCAATATGTAAAATTTCATGGCATTGACGACGACAATTCGATATGTAAAATTTCATGGCATGAACGAGGACAATTCGATATGTAAAATTTCATTGCATGAACGAGGACAATTCAATATGTAAAATTTCATGGCATGAACGAGGACATGAACGAGGACAATTCAATATGTAAAATTTCATGGCATGAACGAGGACAATTCAATATGTAAAATTTCATGGCATGAACGAGGACAATTCGATATGTAAAATTTCATTGCATGAACGAGGACAATTCAATATGTAAAATTTCATGGCATGAACGAGGACAATTCAATATGTAAAATTTCATGGCGTGAACGAGGACAATTCAATATGCAAAATTTCATGGCATGAGCAAGGACAATTCAATATGTAAAAATTCACGGCATAAACGAGGATAATTCAATTGGTGAAATTTCAACAGAAACAGTAATAATAAATATTTTTGAATACAGTGTAGTATAGGCAAACTTTCTATATTTATTTTAAAAACAGTCAAACCTGTCTTAAACAGCTTCAAAATAAAAAGAACAAAAGTGACCTTTTGAGGCAGTTGTCTGCTTAATACAGATTGATTAAAACTAAAATTATAAAAAACGGTAAAAAGAAAAGGTGGTTTTTAAGACAACTAGTTGCTTAAAAGAGGTGACCACTAACACACGTTTGACTATATATCTTTATTTCATTCCGATCTGCTGTTAAATTGAATGTATTATGTAATAAGTATATCAGCAATAAAACTCTGATATTTATTGTTTCTTGAATGTCTTTTCGGGTTTTCCATTAGCATACTTTACGTGTTTTCTTAACAAACAAGCATACATATTGGTAGTCCGTCTGATACAACCTCACCTTTAAGTAAAACATCTTTGTCCCAGGCATCTGCTTCCCCAACTTTGTCTTTATGTATTTATAAAACAATATGTAATTGTCTTGTAGCCAGATCACAGTCGTATAACGTGATCACATAGCTTAAAGTTTTAAGTAGTTGCTTGTATGCTTAAAATACCGGTAAAACTAAAACCAAGTCTTAAAGTCATATCTTTAAATATGTTTATGTTATTTTTTGTTCATTTAGCTCTCACTCTTTTTGTATAAAATAACTGAGCAACACATATCACGCTTTCTTTTTTTTTTCTTCTTATTTTAGCGTTACGGTATCATACTGAGGTGATAATCTGCCGGATATGATATGCACGTAATGTATAAACGACGCTCAATAACAAGCAATACAATTTACCTAGATATTGCAAAGAAAATAGACCGATAGTGACGTAGTAGTTATCTTTCTTGGAAAGACCAGATATACAGTACTGGTTAAAGGGCGACAACAACGTCCGACATATTGACACTGGTTTATAACGGTTACCTTGGTTACACTATTATAACTGATACAATTGAACAGTGTAGCTTACAGATATCAGAGTATCTCGACTAGGAATATAACATTTGCGTTAGCTAAACAATATTGTTGACGTTTTTACCATTTTTGCGCTTTTATTAACTGTTTATGTACTGTAAGAAATGGTCAAATCAAAAACATAAAATAAAGAACCAACAACAATATGCTGATGTAGATGCATATTTTCTATAATGGTACGGCATTATTATACAAACTATTTCATTTTTAAACCAAATGAAACAATTTTTTCATATAAAATTTGTCATTAAAATAATCTAAAAACAAACCGTCTTGGTGTGTTATTGTTGTTCATGTATGAACGGGACGGAACTTTATTGTTCAACACACTATATGTTGTTTGTGGTACATGCATGGGTCTGACCAGAACCGCGGCAAACATCAGGTACATGCATGGGTCTGACCAGAACCGCGGCATACATCAGGTACATGCATAGGTCTAACCAGAACCGCAGCAAACAACAGGCACATCCATAGGCCTGACCAGAACCGCGGAAAACATCATGTACATGAATGGATCTGACCAGAACCGCGGCAAACATCTGGTACATCCATAGGCCTGACCAGAACCGCGGAAAACATCATGTACATGAATGGATCTGACCAGAACCGCGACAAATATCTTGTACATGCATGGTTTGACCAGAACCACGGCAAATATCAGGTACATGCATGGGTCTAACCAGAATCGCGGTAAACATCTGGTACATGCATGGATCTGACCAGAACCGCGGCAAACATCTGGCACGTGCATGGGTCTGACCAGAACCGCGGCAAACATCAGGTGCATGCATGGGTCTGACCAGAACCACGGCAAATATCAGGTTCATGCATGGGTTTGACCAGAACCGCTGCAAACATCAGGTACATTCATGGGTCTGACCAGAACCGCGGCAAACCTCTGGTACATTCATGGGTCTTACTAGAACCACGGCTAACATCAGGTACATGCATGGATCCGACCAGAACCGCTGCAAACGTCTTGTTCATGCATGGGTCTGACCAGAACCACGACAAATATCTGGTACATACATGGTCTGACCAGAACAACGGCAAACATCAGGTACATGCATAGGTATGACCGGAACCGCGAGAAACATCTGGTACATGCATGGTCTAACCAGAACCACGGCAAACATCAGGCTCATGTATGGGTCTGACCAGAACCGCGGCAAACACCAGGTACATGCATGGGTCTAACCAGAACCGCAGCAAACAACAGGTTCATGCAAGGGTCTAACCAAAACCACGGCAAACATGAGATACATGCATGAGTCTGACCAGAATCACGGCAAACATCTGGTACAGGCATGTGTCTGACAATAACCACGGTAAAAATCTGGAACATCCATGGATCTGATCAGAACCGCGGAAAACATCTTCTACATAAATGGACCAGACCAGAACCGCGGCAAATATCTGGTACATTCATGATTCTGACCAGAACCACGGCAACCATTTGATACATTAATGATTCAGACCAGAACCACGGCAAACCTTTGGTACATGTATGTGTCTGACCAGAACCGCGGCAAACATCAGGTAAATGCATTGGGTCTGACCAGAACAACGCCAAACCTATGGTACATGCATGTGTCTGACAAGAACCACAGCAAATATCAGGTACATTCATGAGTCTGACAAGAACCACGGCAAACATCTGGTACAACCATGGGTCTGACCAGAATCGCAGTAAACATCAGGTATAGGCATGGGTCTGACCAGAACAGCGGCAATTATCTGGTACATGCATGGGTCTGACCAGAACCACAGCAAACATCAGGTACATGCATTGGTCTGATCAGAACCATGGCAAACATTTGGTACATGCATGTGTCTGATAATAACCACTGCAAACCACTGGTACATGCATGGGTCTATCCAGAACCATGGCAAGCATATGGTACATGCATGGGGCTGACCAGAACCGCGGCAAACATCTGGTACATGCATGGGTCTGACCAAAACCGCGGCAAACATCAGGTACATGCATGGGTCTGACCAGAACCGCGACAAACATCAGGTACATGCATGGGTCTGACCAGAATCGCGATAAACATCTGGTACATGCATGGGTCTGACCAGAACCGTGGCAAACATCAGGTACATGCATGGGTCTGACCAGAACCACGGCAAACATCTATTACATGCATGGGTCTGACCAGAACCACGGCAAACATCTATTACATGCATGGTCTGACCAGAACCACGGCAAACATCAGGTACATGCATAGGTATGACCAGAACCGTGAGAAACATCTGGTACATGCATGGTCTGATCAGAACCACGGCAAATATCAGGTACATGTATGGGTCTGAACAGAACCGCAGCAAACATCATGTACATGCATGGGTCTAACCAGAACCGCAGCAAACATCAGGTTCATGCATTGGTCTAACCAGAACCACGGTAAACATCAGATACATGCATGGGTCTGACCAGAATCACGGCAAACATCTGGTACAGGCATGTGTCTGACAATAACCACGGCAAAAATCTGGAACATCCATGGATCTGATCAGAACCGCGGAAAACATCTTCTACATAAATGGACCAGACCAGAACCGCGGCAAATATCTGGTTCATTCATGATTCTGACCAGAACCACGGCAGACATTTGGTACATTCAAGATTCAGACCAGAACCACGGCAAACCTTTGGTACATGTATGGGTCTGACCAGAACCGCGGCAAACATCAGGTACATGCATTGGATCTGACCAGAACAACGGCAACCCAATGGTACATGCATGTGTCTGACCAGAACCACGGCAAACATCAGGTATATTCATGAGTCTGGCCAGAACACGGCACACATCTGATACAACCACGAGTCTGACCAGAATCGCAGCAAACATCAGGTATATGCATGGGTCTGACAAGAACAGCGGTAAATATCTGGTACATGCATGGGTCTGACCAGAACCACGGCAAACATCAGGTACATGCATGGGTCTGACAATAACCACTGCAAACATCTGGTACATGCATGGGTCTAATCAGAACCATGGCAAGCATCTGGTACATGCATGGGGCTAACCAGAACCGCGACAAACATCTGGTACATGCATGGGTCTGACCGGGACCGCAGCAAACATCAGGTACATGCATGGGTCTAACCAGAACCGCGGCAAACATCAGGTACATGCAAGGGTCTGACCAGAACCACGGCAAACCTATGGGATATGCACGAGTCTGATTAGAACCGCGGCATATATCAGGTACATGCATAGGTCTGACCAGAACCACGGCAAACATCTGTTACATGCATGGGTCTGACCAGAACCGCGGTAAATATCAGGTACATGCATTGATCTGACCTGTACCGCGGCAAATATTTGTTACATGCATTGGTCTCACCTTGGTACATGCATGGATCAAACTAGAACCACGGCAAACATCAGTCGCATGCATGGGTCTTACCAGTATCGCGGCAAACATTTGTTACATGCATTGGTCACACCTTGGTACATGCATGGGTTAACTTAGAACCACGTCCAACCTCTGATACATCCATGGATTTAACCAGAACCAAGGCAAACATCTGGTACAACCATGTGTATGACCTGACCAGAACCGCGGCAAACATCTGGTACATGGATGTGTTTGACTAGAACTACGACAAACATTTAGTACATGCACGGTCTGACCAGAACCAAGGCGAACATCTCGCACATGCAAGGATCTGACCAGAACCACGGTTACACTTCTAAATCTGACGTCTCATATGGGGATACATTCCTGCTATGAAAAAAACAACTATATGGAATACTTTTTACCGTGGAAATCCTAGACCTTATTTATAAAGAACAAAGAACAAAGACCTATGGACCGATAGCAGGGATTTGAGACGACGCATTCTGAGGTAGCATCTAAAACTCACTTGCCGATTATTCAGTCATGAATCATTCTGAGGGGGCATCTTAACCTCACTTCCTGACTACTCAGTCATAAATTATCCTGATATAGCATCTGAACATCACTTGCTGACCACTTAGTCACGAATTATCCTCATATAGCATCTAAACCTCACTTACTGACCACGTAGTCATGAATCATCCTGAGGTAGCATATCAACCTCACTTACTGACCACTCAGTTACAAATTATCCTGAGGCAGCATATTTACCTCACTTGCTGAATATTCAGTCACGAATCATCCTAAGGTAGCATCTAATCCTCACTTACTGACCACTTAGTCATGAATCATTCTGAGGTAGCATCTAAACCTCAGTTGCTGACCACTCAGTTACGAATCATCCTGAGGCAGCATCTTAACATCACTTGCTAACAACCCAGTCACAAATCATCTTGAGGTAGCATATTAACCTCACTTACTGACCAATCAGTCACGAATCATACTTAGGCAGCATCTGAACCTCACTTGCTTGACACTCAGTCACGAATCATCCTGAGGTAGCATCTTAACCTCACTTGCCGAACACTCAGTCACGAATCATCCTGGGGTAGCATCTTTACCTCACTTGCTGACCACTCAGTCCCGAATTATCCTGAGGTAGCATCTTAACCTCACTTGCTGACCACTCAGTCCCGAATTATCCTGAGGTAGCATCTTAACCTCACTTGCTGACCACTCAGTCCCGAATTATCCTGAGGTAGCATCTTAACCTCACTTGCTGACCACTCAGTCCCGAATTATCCTGAGGTAGCATCTTAACCTCATTTGCTGACCACTCAGTCATGAATGATCCTTAGGTTGCATCGAAACCTCACTTGCCGATCACTCAGTCAAATATCGTCCTAAAGTAGCATCTAAACCTCACTTGCCGACCACTAAGTCAAGATTCGTCTTGAGGTAGCATCTAAACCTCATTTGCCGACCATTCGGTCACGAATCATCTTGAGGTAACATCTTAACCTTACTTGCCGACAACTCAGTCAAGACTCATCCTGTGGTAGCATCTAACCCCCACTTGCTGACCTCTCAGTCATGAATAATCCTGAGGTAGCATCTAAACCTCACTTGACGATTACTCAGTCACGAATCATCTGAGGTAGCATCTAATCTTCAATTGCCGACCACTCATTCAAGACTCATCCTGAGGTAGCATGTTAACCTCATTTAACGACCACTCAAACATGAATCATCCGTAGGTAGCATCAAAACTTCACTTGCCGATCACTCAGTTAAGACTCGTCCTGAGGTAGCATCTAAGCCCTACTTGCCGACCACTTGGTAAAAAAACTTGTCATGAGGAAGCATCTAAACCTCATTTGCCGACCATTCAGTCACGAATCATCCTGAGGTAGCATCCAACCATTCCTTGCCGACCAAGTTGTCAGGACTCATCCTGAGGTAGCATCTAAACCTTACTTTCCGACCACTTAGTCAAGACTCATCCTATGGTAGCATTTAAACCTCACTGGCTGACCACTCAGTCATGAATAGTCCTGAGGTAGCATCTTAACCTCACTTGACGACCACTCAGTCACGAATCATCCTGAGGTAGCATCTAAACCTCAATTGCCGACCACCCATTTAAGACTCATTCTGAGGTAGTATGTAAACCTCACTTGCCGACCACTCAGCCATGAATCAACCTGAGGTAGCATATGATATTCATTTGCCGACCACTCAGTCATGAATCACCCTGAGGTAGCATATGATATTCATTTGCCGACCACTCAGTCATGAATCACCCTGAGGAAACATCTTAATCTTACTTTCTGACCACTCAGTCATTAATACCCTGTGGTAGCATCTGAACTTCACTTGCTGACTACTCAGTCATGAATCATCCTGAGGTAACATATAAACCTCACTTGCCGACTAGTCAGTCACGAATCATCCTGATATAGCATATAAACCTCTCTTGCCGACCACTCTGTCACGAATTTCTGACCACTCAGTCACGAATCACTCTGAAATAGCATCTTAACCTCACTTGCTGATCACTAACTCAAGAATCATCCTATAGTAGCATCTTAACCTCACTTGTTGACCACTCAGTCAGGAATCATCCTGAGGAAGCATCTCAACCTCACTTGCTGAAAACTCAGTCACGAATCAACCTGAGGTCGCATCTAAACCTCACTTGCCAACCACTCATTCAAGACTCATCGTCAGGTAGCTTTTTAACCTCACTTGCTGGCCACTCAGTCACGAATGATCCTGAGTTAGCATTTTAACCTCATATGTTGGCCACTCAGTCAAGAATCATCCTGAGGTAGCATCTAAACCTCACTTACTGACCACTCAGTCAAGAATCATCCTTAGGTAGCATTTAAGTCTCACTTGCTGACCAATCAATCACGAATCATCATGAGGTAACAGCTTAACCTCATTTGCCGACTACTCATTGAAGACTCATCATGAGGTAGCATTTTAACCTCACTTGCTGGCCACTCAGTCACGAGTCATCCTGAGGTAGCATCTTAACCTCACTTTTAGACCACTCAGTCACACATCATCCTGAGGAAGCATGTAAACCTCACTTTCTGACAACTCAGTCATGAATCATCCTGAGGTAGCATCTAAAACTCTTTTGCCGACCAATCAGTCACGAATTTCTGACCACTCAGTCAAGAATCACTTTGAACCTCACTTGATGACCACTAACTCAAGAATCATCCTATAGTAGCATATTAATCTCACTTGCTGTCTTCTCAGTCAAGAATCATCCTGAGGTAACATCTTAACCTCACTTGTTGACCACTCAGTCAAGAATCATCCTGAGGAAACATCTTAACCTAACTTGCTAAAAATTCAGTCACGAATCATCCTGAGGTCGCATCTAAACCTCACTTGCCGACCACTCATTCAAGACTCATCATCAGGTAGCATCTTAACCTCACTTGCTGCTGGCCACTCAGTCACGAATGATCCTGAGGTAGCATTTTAACCTCACTTGTTGGCCAGTCAGTCAAGAATTATCCTGAGGTAGCATCTAAACCTCACTTACTGACCACTCAGTCAAGAATCATCCTTAGGTAGCATTTAAGCCTCACTTGCTGACCAATCAGTCACGAATCATCCTGAGGTAGCATCTAAACCTCATTTGCCGACTACTCATTGAAGAATCATCATGAGGTAGCATCTAAACCTCACTTGCTAGCCACTCAGTCACGAGTCATCCTGAGGTAGCATCTTAACATCACTTTTAGACCACTCAGTTACACATCATCATGAGGTAGCATCTAAACCTCATTTGCTGACTTCTCAGTCACGAATCATCCTGAAGTATCATCTTTACCTTACTTGCTGACCACTCAGTCATGAACACGTACGTGTACATTACATTCATATTATTATAACGAATTATTTCGGACGCTATGATATTGTAATTTACTACTTGTACGAAACTTGTCATGGCTATGGTAAAAGGTTTAAAAAACAAGCAGATCAAAATCCTTTGCAATATGTAATTATCTAAGACAACAAAAATAGAGAAGTTTGAAATTGCATGAACAATTTGTTAGAGATCGGACATCTATGCGTAGTTGTTTCAGTTGGTCTACTATTAAATCGTTTATAAATAAAATAAAATGGGGCTAACATATACAGCTTTTACTGCAACCAATATTGCAGTTGCAGACCTGTGTATAATTGGTATCCCCCTGTCTCACCCATTATTACAATATCATATCCGAACATTTTACCATGATATTTCGGTACGAATAAATGTAATGTAAATAAATTATCCATTGTTGAAAACCCATTTCTAAACCATGATTAAGCTTGGTCAATTTTTTTCTGATCATTCGGTAAATCTATGAATCACCATTCATGTTAAAATTTTCTTTAAGTCGGTTAGTATGATTTTTTATTTATAGTGACATGTGTTTATGCATAACATGCTTTTTGCTATGCATTTGAACTGAATACACCGGACAAAATGGACCTATAAATTGCCAGTATTAATATGCATACATAAATACCTTATTTGGAATGATCATATATACAGTTAAACCTGTCTTAAGCAGCCAGTCAAGGGAAGGAGCAACAGTGGCCTTTTAAACTGGTTGTTGCTTAATATAGGTTAATTCACTCTAAAAGCCTAGAAGTTGGATATAGAAAACATGGTTGCTCAATACAGGTTGTTGCTTAATATAGGTTAATTTGTTCTTAAGGCATAGAAATGGGAAATAGCGAATGACTGCTTAAGACAGGTGGCTGCTCAATAAAGATGGCCACTTACACAAGTTTTACTGTAAATACTTTTGAATTGAGTCAATAATGATTGTTCCCTTTTAAACGCATCCTACATATGTCCATAACTTTAATAGTTTTACTACGTCCATTTTGCAGATGTTACTAGATTACGTTTTCGTCTTAACGGTGTCTATATGAAAATTAATTTTAATTAAAAAAAAAAGTTGAGCATGTCTAATTTAATAATGACCGTTTTACTATCACTACACCCGTTATATTAACCCTTTTTATTATCAATATTGGAAACACGCATCGTGAGTATGTCATTATCAAACTTGAATAAACGGTTCCAATTAACAGAAACATAATGACCCATCGCCAGTAAGTAGATGGCAGTCAGTCAGTGACCCCCTATATTGTCATGTTTGTAAGGTGTCTTTAAGTGAAACACCACGGGAATTGCTTGAATCATTTAAATATTACGCTCTATGAAACGGGACAGAGAATACTTTGTCCCAATACTTCAGGAAACTCCAAAGTGTTTATTATCGTGTCATAAAGGGGAAACACGACATCTGGAATGTCGGTAAGGCTTCAATTAACCGTCTCTGAGAATATCACATTAGCTCCTGTGGATTTCAAAACTTTTTCATTGAGATTACTTCTCTTTAACTCTTCAGAAGACAAATATCTGTTGCTGACTCATCTAATATTTCGTTTTCAGGTAAACTGTAAATATTAAAGGTTTGTTTGGAGATGGTGTAATCAACTGTCAATGTTGATTATTTCTTATAATGTTTTCAAAATTAAATGTGTATTCTTATGATATCTAATGAGTTATTTCTGTATTTTTTTGAAGATCATTCTGGATTTGTTTACTTAAATACATTTTTGAAATGTGAATGTTCTTGTAATATATATATTTTATTGAACAATCTAAACAACCTTTGTTTTTGTATTTTTTTTATCTTTTCAATTTTTTACACTCAGAATTCCACCATACTGGTTGCGCAACTTTTCTATACTTGTATTTATTAAATGGGTTTTATTTGTCATTTTCACATCTAGACTGTAATCTAATGTCATTCTTAAAACAGCGATGCTGTCAGCATGTTGAATACGTGCACGCATTTCATGACTGCGTGATGGCCCACCAGCAATGATATCGAGGCCCCAGTAAAATGCAAACTGGTACTTTTTGGCTCCATCAAAATGAAACTGTATTTTCATTGAAATATGAAATGCAGTCGATCTATATAATTCTTGTAAACTAAATGCAGAAAGAATGAAGAAGAACCACGTGAATGTACAGACCGTAACCGGGAAAAGAAAGACTCAATGGTATTAAGTATGAGGGTACCGAAACACCGCTCACGACCCTATAATCGACTCAGATGGTGAACTATATTTAAACGTGACACGAAAACGACATAAGTCTCACCAATACCAAACTGAAGAGAATATATGCCAAACGGAGAAATCAAATGACACAGTCACCAAAACAGAATAGATATAATTAATTAACAGAAAATAATAACACTAATGTAACATGGGGTCAATGTCATTCAATGGCAAGTACCAGAACTCGACATCGTCACATCACAGCTCGATATCGTCACATCATAACTCGACATCGTCACATCAAAACACGACATCGTCACATCACAAGTCGACATCGTCATACCACAACTCGACATCAATCGACATCGTCACATCACAACTCGAAATCGTCACATCACAACTCGACATCGTCACATCATAACTCGACATCGTCACATCAAAACACGACATCGTCACATCATAACTCGACATCGTCACACCACAACTCGACATAAATCGACATCGTCACATCACAACTCGACATCGTCACATCATAACTCGACATCGTCAACACCACAACTCGACATAATCGACATCGTCAAATCACACAGTTTTATGGTAATACAGATTTAAATATTAAGATTATTAATAAGATATATTTCATGTCGTTGATGAATAAGGTCACATTGACACACAAGTCTGATTGATGACGATCTCAGTTGATAATATGCACCCTGAGGCTGATGACGCCCACTTACAGTTATAATACTTTTTAAACTGAGATTAACATTGCCGAAAATAGTTTTTTTGTTTTTAAGTGTTCGGTTTGCCAGAATCAAGAAAGAATGGTATATGTCCAATACGAGACGTAATGTTCAAAAGGCATGGCCACCATAGGAACTGGTACATGAATAAAACATATACCACTTCTATTACTACTACAACTACTACTACTACTAATAGTAATAATAACAAAAATAATAATAATAATAATAAAAACAATACATAAAAAAGTTCAACATCAACTCAACAATCTAAATTTCTCTAAATGATAACTTGAACTAATTATCTTTTTGCCATATAGCTTTTTATTTATCAAACTATTTTAATAGATATGTGTAAGTCATATATGTAAGACAGGAAAGGTGGTTAAAAAAATAAGGAATACAGTTTTGTTAAACTGGGACCAATAGACATGACATGAATATTCGCTACCATTTGATTGCAAAAACAATAATTGTCCATATCGACCTGGCCCCAGATTCACCATACATCTCAACATGGGATATCCCTCAATTATAATGTATGTTTTTTATTATTAATGTTTGTAGTATTAGTAGTAGTAGTAGTAGTAGTATTAGTAGTAGTAGTAGTAGTAGTAGTAGTAGTAGTAGTAGTAGTAGTAGAAGTAGTAGCAGTAGTAGTAGTAGTAACAGTAGTAGTAGTAGTAGTATAGTAGCAGTAGAAGTAGTTGCAGTAGTAGTAGTAGTAGTAGTAGTAGTAGCAGTAGTAGTAGTAGTTTTATTCGTGTACCAGTTGCTATGGTGACGGTGCCTTTTGAACATTACGTCTCGTATTGGACATATACTATACTTTCTTGATTCTGACCAAACCGAACACTTTAAAACAAAAACAATATTTTCGGCGGTGTTTACCTCAGTTTAAAAAGTGCTATAACTCTAAGTGGGCGTCATCAGCCCCAGGGTGCATATTTTCAATTGAGATCGTCATCCATCAGACTTGTGTGTTAATGTGACCTTATACATCAACGACATGAAAAATATCGTCTCTTTATGTATTCTTTCTGGTGTAAGCAGCAATAAATAAATAGGTCACTGACCTAATGGGTAAATAAATCTTTTTGATATGTAATAATGTTCTTTGTAATGAATCGATATATAGAAAACAAAGGTCAACACGCATTTGTTCATGACAAAGGGGACAATGGTTTTTAGAAATAGAGGTTACTCAAGTTTTGTTACAAATATAAAAAATGCTGTATTGAAAACAAATACAGAGTAATTCACGCCACCTCCCAAAACGCAGCACAGCGATAACGGAGAAATAAAATACATTCTCATAAAGCAATTATTCTAAGACTGCCAGAATCTCGTTCACTTTCTATAAATTGATTAAAAACTGTTTTTAAATGTTTAAATTTCATTTAATTGCATTTAATGCCGTACGGAGAAGATATTTTAAAAAACAAATGGCCATGCTGTATTACTTACCTATTTCAAATATAAATGGGTCAGTACTCGTTTTTAAGTAAGAAACAAAAAATATCCAGAGATATTTGTTAGGTTATATAGAATGTGTGGACAAAAAATTTGTAGTACAAATTTTGAATCACACTGATGGCGATTTTGCTATTGAATGTTCAAGGACTCTGGTCGTTGGCGTCACTTTATTGTACCTACCGTGACTATTCTAATGGATTGTTATTGTGGCTGTGTCTTTATAATGCTTTATAAATGCTTTATAAAATAATCTTGTTTTTGAGTAAGCATTTTTTGACATATATTACATCCGGTTAGACTAAAATATCTCCGAATGAATCTGCGTAGGACCATCGTCCTTCCGCAAGGACCTGATAAACGTTCTCCCTTTGTTTTGTTTGGACCGAAGTTGACCATAACCATGGCCTCAGCGGTGTAATCGGATTGGTCTCAAGTCACAGTGAATATTTGAGAAAATGGATGACAACAGCTTTGTAACGTTTCATTTAGATTTTTTCAGGAAGTTACATTGCCCCAAATAGAAATTGTGTGCATGGTTTATGTTTACAGCTTTGGGCCAATGAAGCGATTTATTACGCAGGTTCTGCGAAGGTAGGCATTAGTGATGTTTTGGAAAATTTGAAAGAAACTGTTTTAAGCAAAAAGGATTCAAACTGCACAGACACCATAGCAGCAAAATACAATGAATACATCAATAGGTAAAACTTGGTTTATCCCAGAACCTGATATCTCCCGAATCAGGTCTATTAACCCCTAATGAAAAAGCAGGGATTTCTATGACTGTCCCACAATTCATAGCTATTGAGTGCTTACTAAACTATTGCGTCATTAAAACTTTCAGTTGAAGCAATTAACCAATTAACGTGCTCGAATATGGCTTTTCCATACGTTGCTATTGGAAGAACTGGGTCGGTACTGCAGTCTATGTAAAACTTATACAAACAGAAGAAACGAAAGTAAGAAATTGGAAAAGTGATTTCAACAAAACAACCCCGTTACCCAGGTTTGAGCTTCACTTTAAGTGTACGTTTTGAATTAATATAAGTGTATGAAAATATATTTAATATGAGAGCGTTATTGTATAATTTGTTTCATACATCTTTATCGCATATTTTCCATATTAAATAAAATAATGTATAATGTTTGCCCTATATAATATGTTTTAAGATTATTCTTTTGTAGAAATTTCATTATTGTTTAATAAAACCACATTTAAACTGTGACTGAATCTTTGACCACTTTATGTCAAATACATATTACATTGTTGTTTTATACGTAGGATTGGCGATATCATGAATGGGTCAGTGCGATAGATTTGTAAAGCACAAGGTCAACAGATACTGATATTAAACGAATTCACAGTTAAGGAAACCAACATGATTGGATGGATTTGCAGAGTGCTAAACTAATTGTTTGAATACATAACCTCTTGTATGGTTGTCTTATGTTAACGTCTCAAAACATTGTTTGATTGACATATATCATAGCAGGCTATCACCTTTTCACACGTTTGAAGTAAGGATGAGATTTTATAAAGAAGATCAATTTTTAAGTAAACTTCTATAAATTATGTCCTTTTTTATCTTGTCACCTGTACTTTTGTTAGTTCAGTACTTAACAACTTTGATCACGACATGCATTTGACGAAGACAAAATGCAGCGCATTGTCATCGATCATAGCCTTTGACTAGACATGCAAACTGTTACTACGGAAATTGTTAAGTTCAATTGTCCTTTTTACCGGGTGTATTTTAACCATATATTTGACAAAAAAAGCAAATCATATATGAATTATTTAACTGTCTAAAGTTATTTTTCGGGAAAAAAGAAACAAAAAATATCCAAACGCTTATTTTGCTGTAGTAATTTATATTTCGCACTTGTATTTTCTAATCTCGAATTTTGTAACATTTACCTTAAATATTAGTAAAAAGACAATTTCGTAGAATCAAACATATTACATTTATTGCTTTATCAAAGTATAAAGGAGTTTAGCTAAAGGTGCAATGTCAAATCTATACAATATCAAAAATAGATGCAATAGCATACCATGACAGTTGTCCATACATTTTAATGGCAGTATTACTAATATATGCAGTTCATCTAGAACGATGAATGGCTGTAAGAAGGATTGTCCAATACAAAAATATGACCCGAGAAAAGTAGTATTAAAGAAACGGAACAAATACAAAAGATTTTGAAAAAATGCCGGTTGATATAGGGTTGTATATATTACACAATCACATACACATTTTTATTGTTCTCAACGAAACAGCTATCACAAAATAATTAACATTTAGTAGACTGAGCATATTTTACAGACTTATTGTCTCTAGATGTCAAGTTCAATGAAATCTGGTATACTGGTGTATTGTTTTGGAAAGTTAACCAGATTAAGCTATTCAGTAAAATCATTCGGTGAATAGGTTGTTGTTCTCACCATTTTATGACGTCAGAGAGGCATTGTACTTTACTTAGCAATAAAAATGTGCTCAATGAATACGACAACCACTGGTGACGTCATTAATTCTCTAGTTACGAGCAATTACTGCAATATGCGATACATTACCAAGAACAAATGACACCAGTGGTAGATGGGTGGATGTGAGTGTTGATTTGCTCTCAATCCTAACGACATGTGTTGTGGTGCAATGGACAGGGTTTGTCATGTATTCATAAAACCATATTGTTATATCAACAAGAGTGTCAAAATGTCACAATATTCGCCCGTCATACGAAATTTAATTTGACAATGAGTATTGACTATAGCAATTCTATTGGCGGAGACATGGAAATATTCCTTGAAGTTTTAAATGTAAAAATGGTAATGTTTTAGATTCTTGGTCTTTTATCTGACCCGCTGTTATTGCCAGACACATTCTATATAAGCTTCATTAACATAAAATTAAAATTGTTTTTCGGGAAAAAAACTCTGGATTTTTTCGTAGTTTTGACTAAGTCAAGGGCCGCATATCTCTGAATACTGTTACAAACTAACTGGTTATCGAATTTGACCTAACACTTACGGTCATACGCATTCTTTATAAGTTTGGTTAAAATCCAATGCAATCAGCTATAGTTATTGAGTTGACATTGCAGATTTCTGCAAAGGGGCATTATTCTCAGGATAATGGTCTGATCTGCCGTGTTATCGAATTTATCGAGATATTGCTGTCATATTAAGCGTACACTTTCAATTTATTTTAACTAAATCACGGCCGTAACTCTCGGGATACTGTTTAGGACTGGCTGATAATCGAACTTGATCTAGATATTTCAGATGTGCATATACACATTTTTTTCAAATTCGATTAAGATCCAAGAAAAAAAATACTCTTGTTATTCAACGGACACTAACGCCGATCCGCCCGCCCGATATTAAAGGATAGAAACAAGAAAAGGCGTTTAAAATTTTAATTGTTTAATAAATCAACCAAAGGTAACATCTCTTCAAATGACACATATTTGCTTTTTACGGCAAGTACAGCAAGCAGCAGAGACACATCTTCATCTTAGAGAGTTCTTCATCTTAGATATGTTTAAAATGAGTTCAACGTTAAACGTTCCTATGTTCACGTTTTGGGGATTTGTCTTTTTCCCGTCAAAACTTTGCAGGAACAACCCATTATCCTTCTTTATATCGTTTACAACAGAAACTTGGTAATGAGGAACTATATCTCCAATAGCTAAATAACGAACATTCACTGGCATACACATCAGCTCAGATATAAACAATGCATTTGATGGCTCTACAAAGGACGCTACAAATACATGAAAACGTTTCAACATTAGACACTACCAATGTATGACCAGCTTTCACTTGGTTGGTGGGTTTACTTAATATCGCTTTTTCCCTTACCTTGGTACACAAACTCATGTTAAAATATAACAGTCTAAACAAAGCTGTCGTTCATTAAGATCTGCTGCAGCAGCCACGTGTTTTTTGTAAAATATAAAAATGGTCGAGTAAAACAAAAGGGAAATAAGTAATCTAGATGTACTTGACGACTTTAATGAATAAGAACTTGCTTGTCAAACAGGCGACATAACGTTTAAAGACCATCGTATCTACAAAAACTTACAAGCCATGTATTGAATACCTATAAAATATCGATCAAAACACTATACGTCTTACACACCGATTAATTTTGTACTGTTCTACATATAGAGACATGCACTTCTGGATATATTACCAATGGTTCTAAAAGTGCCTTATTCCCATAGATAGTTCTCTGTTGGTCCTAATATGCAGAAAAAAACATGGGGTTGATCAGGTTGCTTGTTAAAAATGTCGATGGTTTGATGGCACCCTTCATTTTTGACAATTCTAATTCTGCACATGTGTTGCAGTGTATCACTACGGATCTTTAAACTGTTATAGCATCATCAAACAGTTCTCAATGCCACCCAAACTTTGCAGAAATCATGAAAATGTTCCAATGTTCCCATATGCATAAAGAAATATGACATTTTATGTATTTTTAACAAAAAAAAAAGGCCCAACCGCTTTACACAGCTCTGATTTCTTTGGCGTAATAATCTCTTGTTAACAGAAAACAAATTACTAAGTGTTTAACACGTTTCCATTTTATAGTTGATTTCTATGTATTTATCTTGCTCTCATTTTTTAATATATTTGCATCGTGCCGTTAATGCTTCATTGCCCCTTTATAGAACTTTTATGTTCATGTCCAATAAACGCATGTCTGTGAATGGTAATATTTTAGCTTTGGATACATTCTACTATTAAAACTGTGTTTCCGAGATATTGCGACAGGTTATGTTTAATTAATCAGTCACAATACAGGCAATTTATATGTTGGTACAAGATACGGGGTAAGTGATAAATAGGACTTGTTGCGTGTAATAATAATATAGATATAAAGATATAAAAAACTTCACTTGTAAAGCATGCAATCAGCAAAGTTTGCATAAGTTATTTCGGGTCCACGTGACACATGTAACTTTACATCTCATGAACGTTAAACAGATGTACGTTTAGATGCGTCAAAAAAGAAACGAGATCCTTAGTTGTACAATGTAAGCAAACATATTATTTGATAGGAAGTCAATTCCAGTGCACTTACAGAAAATGTGACTCAAATCTGGCTCGAGGAAATACCGATACATAACTGCAACGGGGTTAATTATCATCAAAGTGAAAGATTTCGTGAAATAAAGCATCAAATCAAATATTTCGTTATATATGTAATTTTTTTAATGAACGTTGTGTCGCAATCCAACAGCTAACGTTATACGGAAAAGAACTTAAAATATCAAAGTTGTTATCCATTCTCTAGGCATAGCTCCACTGGAAACAGGAAATGATTTCGTGTGATAGTTGCATAATGGCGGTTATAAATAATCATTGTTGCTTTTTATTTATGTTTTTTTTTTATATGAATGGAATTATTGATGTATTTTGAACATGTTGAAAGCATCGTCATGTTTGAATTGCGAATTTAGAAACAAAAATGATGTTTGGGAATATGGATATAAATGCATGATTTTTCCCGTTTACTTTCACTTTGCCATGAGCGTACACGTTGAACAGAAAAAAAAATCTTACGTCTCACTACAAAGTTACGCCCCTTTTTTCTTACGCTTAAAAACAAGGTCTATGTAATTTGGTTTTGAAATTTCCAAAATGGTTCATAGTAGTTGTGAGTTCTTGCTGCAGATGAGTAGAGCAAATGTTGGTAAAGCATATACTGCAATAAGACATCACTGGTATCAAAAAGTGACTTTTATAGGTTTTCAACATATGCATGTATTTATGAGCATTTGAGAATTTCTTTTTTCAAAAAATCTCAGGGTGTCACTGTACCCTCTTTAAAAAAACCTGGTCAACCTACCACTTACTGTGCATTTTTATGTGGGTTTACATTCCTGCTATGAAATGAAAAAAAATACAAAAAAGTTCTATGTGGAATTCTTTTTTTACAAGGGAAATCCTAGACCTAATTTAACATAGAACAAAGAACAAAATTCAACTGTGTAGTGACACCTTAAATGCTACATGACCTCTTCTTTTCTCATTATAATTTGGTAGTGTATTGATAAACAATAAAATGTTGTTGTTTTACTTCTTTCATTTGAGTCCTTCAACGAATGACAAGCGCACAAACTACGTTTATTAACTATAGAATCAAGAACAAACTTCAATGGTTGGAGTGAACACTTGAACAAGTGAAATGCTTTGAATGCCACTTTTGATTACAGATTTGTATTCGTGTAATTTGATAAATGTGATGTGCATTGTTTCTGAACGTTATACAATGTGAAACAGCTGTGTCAATTATGACAGACTCTTGATTTGAAAGCAGCAATATGTTTGTTAGCTATATCTTCCAGCCCAGTAACTGCGTCACTAATACACATTTATACTCCATTATCTGTGTCACATAGTATAGTGTTTATATATTCTTAATTAAAAATAATATTAATAATACATTTCCATATGTATTTTCCAAAAGGGTAGTTTAAACGGGTAACAGTTTTATAAACAGTATTGTGTTGTATAAATGTTTCATAAGCAAACATACACTACAATTAGGTTTCATTTTACTAATACAACTGCAATAATCTTTTTTTTTAGACCAAAATTGGAAGGGGGTGTTTATGAGGGCGCGTTCATATGGTGAAATATGGTAATTGTGTTGTGTACTTTTTTAGAAAAATGAATAATTGCATCCTTTAAACAACCTACATGCTACATACAAATGAGTTTAATTTCTAAAACGAAAATTTCGGATTTTGCAATTTGTAATAAATCAATTACGTAACGCCGCGACCGTTCCTTTCTCGAGATTGATCACTATTGCAAACTCATTTAAATATACCTAAACTTTATTTCGTTATAACTACTGCTACTATACTACTAGCACCAATGGTATATATTCGGTTTTTTTGTGTCCGAAAACAAGTTTTTACTTTCTATTTGTAATTTATGTGTATCTCTGTTCCGACCTATAAAGTGTGGGCGTAGTGTGTGATAGTATTCTGTCTGTTATATTGATTAATTAAGCACCATTACGAAGTGAGCTTTTAGCCTAGATGAATCGCTTTCGGAACGGTTTTCTGGATTGAGCTGAGTTTTTTTAGATGCCGTGAGAACGAACCAGTGGCATCTGGTGTGAGAAGCCTATAACACTTCCATTGCACCGTCGATTGTTATTTTTTCGTCTTAAGAGCTTTTCACAGACGGGGACATACTTCTGTTTTATAGGGAAAAAAACTCCTTCCACAAAGTCGGTGCGTTTCCTATTTAAAATAGTTGAACCTTGTTGGGCTTGGATTCGCATTCTCAAATCTGAGAGGCCCGTGTACCTCCTGATAGCACAGACTACTACTCTGTCATGGGTGATAAATGATCAATTTATATAAATTAATGAAACGTTATCAATTCTTATATGATGAACAGAACATAACAGAAAACAACACAACACAACGGAAAATAAGTATAGTGACTTAAACTGTATACAGTCTCATCAGACAGAATTACAATTTACATAAAGAATTATACAAACTGATGTCTCAATCATTATAATCAGAAATATTATTTTTTATGTTAAATCATATTTTCAAAAAGAGTATGTAAAAATTAAGCACTCCGGTTCCCTTCCCATCGCAATTGAGTTAAGTCGGTATATTGGTTTACCAGGAGACCAAAGATTCTGTAAGCAGTGTTATTTAAATATTGTTGAAGATGAAATACATTTCATAAGTTGTCCCAAATTTATTTTTTTTCGTACACATTAGAACGCAAACATTGATGAATTTATACAAATCATGCCTATATAGGTAAAACTGACACACTATTACAAAGTTAAAGTGCGATAATAAATCTCGCAGTTTATAGGAAACGCACTAACAACAAGACAAATTTAAACACTGTTTTTCTTTTTGTCATTGTATTGATAGATAAATGTTACAATTCATTTTATTTTGTTATCGTTATTTTATTAAATAATGTCATGTACGTTTCTTTATATTTGTGTTGGAACAATTCCAATTTTGATAAAATAGTGACTGATAAACCTTATTAGACTGGGTATTTCTTAGCATTTATTAAACTTATTGCTAATGTTGTAACTCATAACATGTATTGTACCTGTCACTTTAATAAATAAAATATACGAATTGAAATACATATTACCGACATGATCCAATGAAATTGAGACGTTTTAGGACTGCGCGGGTCAAACATATATGATATGAATAAATCGCTTGTAGAATCGATAAAAGACTTATAATATTTATGAAATTGCGCAGTTTTGCCTAAAAATGAATAAGGATTTCATGTACAAAACTTCAATACACCAAGACGTCGAAAAGGGGTTTACTGGAGTTTGTCACGCTATTTTGGGACAACCCTCGTATATATATAAGCATAACAAAAAATTGCTTAAATATTCAATCTTAAATTTAATATAAGGATGTAATCCGATATGCACTAATATCTAAATATGCTATACACAGCTGTCCCTAACGCGTTTGTTTTTCCATGTAAAAAACATGTCCACATCTCATATAGCAAAGACTGATTATGGCGATGTATTTATTTCAAGTTAATTACATAATTGCATTAAGAAAGATAGAAAAAAAACAGTGACAGATATTGCTTTTCGTTTGTTAAAGATTAGTTTGGTTTTACATTTAGTTATATTACCTTATTTGGTCTGTTTTTTGTACTTTTTAATATGTGAAATGAGCACTAATGATATAACGATGTTTGAGCAATAGTTTGACTAATTGTATTCTAGATTATATAAAAGCTCGTTATACGAACAGTCTGTTTTTCGTGATGTAACATTCTAAACTGGAATGCAATGAGGTAAGTCGTTTGCCGTATATTATGATATTGTTTTAGGAGATTTTAACGCTTGCTGAGTGATAACATAGTATGATCGCTTGTGAAATTTATTGATATGTAGACAAAACATATAAGATATGACGTGAGCATCTTTGTTTCTTTGGAGCGTGACTGATATGTTAACATACTGCAATACATACAAGACAATAGAAGGAAAACCTAGCGTTATTGTAGGTGTTGTCACTCCTAATGTGATGCGCACGCATGCTTATGAATTACATTAATTATTAGTTTGATATTATTATGGTTACGCTTTTACATTTGTAGTTCTGCTTTATCAGATTTTAGTACTGGTTTTCTGGTTTTATATACTAAAGCATTTGCAAAAATACCCTATTAGAATATTTCAAACTATTTATAATATTTATGATAAAATAGATTGATATGATATTTGTTACAATACATTTCATTTTTATATTCGTTTAAACGAACATTTAAAAGTAAAATCAGCAGCGTGAATTTAAAATTGATACACATAATGTACTATGTAAACAACAAAAGTATACGTTACATTTATATTATTGTTCAATACATTTTTCAATTTTTTTCAGTACTGTTCATTGACCAATTTAATGCCTAGATTATATATATCTATCTTTATCAAGTCTCATCTATGTACAAACATATAAATAAAACATGCAATCACATGTACAACGTACATAGCCATTCAAAATTAGAATTGCAAGAGACTATCGCTAACAAATAAATTGACATTAAATATATAGATCTATCGCAGATTATACAGACTTTATATTAGAATAAGAAGTATAGTATATAGCATTATACACTGTATATTATATAGTTTATGCTGTTCTGTATTGTGTGGCCATTCCATGCTACGCCTTCTGTACTAGATGTTTAACGAAAATAATTATTTAAAATTAAAATGTTTATTGCTAAACTTATAACATGTTATTCCCGTAGTATAGTTCACTTGAGATGATCCAGTTAAGAGTATCATAATATTTTATCATGGGAATTACAAAAAACATGCAAATACAGAAACAGCTATAGTAAAATCGCTTTACAAAATAATGCAAAAAGGTCACATTGACAAATTTGAAGTTTATTTCAGACGAAACAAGATATAAACAACTGCCGTTGTGTCTTTCGTGTCAAAAGTTAATTGTTGTGAATGAGACAAACTTCTATCTTATTTATGTGAAATTACAATATAACACGATTTGTTTTGGATTTCTACAATCTTAACATCGAATTGTTTATAAAAAACCGAGATTTGGACAGCCATACTGCGGTTACAATAGAACTTAACATGTACTTAATGTTTGGTAAATATATATCATTCCGACAGTCTATAATAAACTTTAAATTTAAATCTTAATTTTGAAAAGAGATCAGTTGATGTTTGAAATATCACAGAAGTACGCAAGGTATTTTTATTATTTAATATTCGAAAATACTTCAATGGACGCCACGCTTTTTAATAGTTAATGATTGTAAATTACAGTTTTAAAGTTTGAAAACAATAACAAGATGGACTTTTATGATCTACAGTGATGATCTGTCATTAGTGTTCCAAGAGCATAGTTTCTTTATCAATATCTGCTTCTAGTTATGCTATAACATTTTTTATTAATCATGTGTGCTTACCGAAATAAAGCGATGAATGTAAGGTGTCTTTCAATCAAACCTCAATACTCGTATAAGTGTGAAAGACGCAAAGAATTTTTCTTCTTCTTTTTATGTTTTAGTTACATGTATTACTCGGATACGTTTCGTAATCGCTCATCTTACTAATGTCAATTTATCTTATCTTTGTTTCATCAATGAGAGAACTAATTAAAGAATGCTCATCTTTATTTTCAATGGCATGCATAATTTACGATTGAAATTTATATATTTCATAATGTCAAAATAAGGTTTATTTATAGATAGAGCACTTTAAATCTAAAATTACTTTAATCAGAGAGTATTTTGAAAATGTTTTTATCTCTATATATTCGGAAATTTTTGTTAAATTAATTAACAAAATAAAGTTTATTCGAATTGGAAGCTTAATTTTCAAAAATACATTTTTGGGCAATTAGATTTTTATTAGACTGTTTAATGGACTCGCTTTGGTCCGTCACATAGCTATGGTATTTGAGCACGTTACTCACGAAAAACAAAGTGGTGTAACAGTTTGGTAAGTGTTAAAGTGCCATTAATTGAGAGACATGCATCCTTTATTTTTCGAAAAACTGAGTGGTGTAACAGTTTGGTAAGTGTTAAAGTGCCATTAATTGAGAGACATGCATCCTTTATTTTTCGAAAAACTGAGTGGTGTAACAGTTTGGTAAGTGTTAAAGTGCCATTAATTGAGAGACATGCATCCTTTATTTTTCGAAAATCTGAGTGGTGTAACAGTTTTGTAAGTGTTAAAGTGCCATTAATTGAGAGACATGCATCCTTTATTTTACGAAAATCTGAGTGGTGTAACAGTTTGGTAGGTGTTAAAGTGCCATTAATTGAGAGACATGCATCCTTTATTTTTCGAAAATCTGAGTGGTGTAACAGTTTGGTAAGTGTTAAAGTGCCATTAATTGAGAGACATGCATCCTTTATTTTTCGTTTTAGTTAAACAGCCCTAATTTGGGTGATATCAAGGACTGGGATTTACCAACAGCCATCAAACTGTTTTTTGGGATCAAGCATTTACTTTTTAATGCTATATTTTGGCTCTATTAAGGAATCAATTTAATTCTATTTTATTAAACATAAACCTTACATGATGTTGAATTTGTTTAAAATTGTGTAGATGCAACAATAACAATATTGAACCTCTTGGTAAAATTGTCGTTCACTTCCACGTTGTGATCATATATACCCATATGTCTGTAAAACTTGTGACATATGAACTGCAACGAATCAATTCATTCATTTAACAACCATAACCATTGTGTGTGTATATGGCACCCGTCTTATAATTAGGTTCAAACCGTGTTTGTGTTTATATTGATAAAGTAGGCATTGATCTTTATGCTGCTATGATTGACAATGTTCTTAATGAGTATATAGTTGGCAATACCCTCTATGCTTCTATACTTACATTGCCCTACCACGGTAGGTATTGTTCTTTATGCTGCTATGATTGACAATGTTCTTGATGCTATGATTGACAATGTTCTTTATGATTATATATTTGGCAATGCCCTCTATGCTTCTATAGTTACATTGCCTTAACCACGGTAGGCATTGTTCTTTATGCTGCTATGATTGACAATGTTCTTTATGAGTATATAGTTGGCAGTGCCCTCTATGCTTCTATAGTTACATTGCCCTACCACGGTAGGCATTGTTCTTTATGCTGTTTTGATTGACAATGTTCTTTATGCTGCTATTATTGACAATGTTCTTTATGCTGCTATGATTGACAATGTTCTTTATGAGTATATAGTTGGCAATGCCCTCTATGCTTCAATAGTTACATTACCCTAACCACGGTAGGCATTGTTCTTTATGCTGCTATGATTGACAATGTTCTTTATGCTGCTATTATTGACAATGTTCTTTATGCTGCTATGATTGACAATGTTCTTTATGAGTATATAGTTGGCAATGCCCTCTATGCTTCTATAATTACGTTGCCCTAACCACGGTAGGCATTGTTCTTTATGCTGCCTTGATTGACAATGTTCTTTATTGGTATATAGTTGGCAATGCCCTCTATGCTTCTATAGTTACATTGACCTACCACGGTAGGCATTGTTCTTTATGCTGCTATGATTGGCAATGTTCTTTATGAGTATATAGTTGGCAGTGCCCCCTATGCTTCTAAAGTTACATTACCCTTACCACGGTAGGCATTTTCCTTTATGCTACTATGATTGACAATGTTCTTTACGAGTATATAGTTGGCAATGCCCTCTATGCTTCTATAGTTACATTACCCTTACCACGGTAGGCATTTTCCTTTATGCTACTATGATTGACAATGTTCTTTACGAGTATATAGTTGGTAATGCCCTCTATTCTTCAATAGTTACATTACCCTTACCCGGTAGGCATTGTTCTTTATGCTGCTATGATTGACAATGTTCTTTACGAGTATATAGTTGGCAATGCCCTCTATGCTTCTACAGTTACATTGCCCTTGATGCTGTTATGATTGACAATGTTCTTTATGCTGCTATGACTGACAATGTTCTTTATGAGTATATAGTTGGCAATGCCCTCTATGCTTCTATAGTTACATTACCCTTACCACGGTAGGCATTGTTCTTTATGCTGCTATGATTGACAATGTTCTTTACGAGTATATAGTTGGTAATGCCCCCTATGCTTCTATAGTTACATTGCCCTTGATGCTGTTATGATTGACAATGTTCTTTATGCTGCTATGACTGACAATGTTCTTTATGAGTATATAGTTCGCAATGCCCTCTATGCTTCTATAGTTACATTACCCTAACCACGGTAGACAATGTTCTTTATGCTGCTTTGATTGACAATGTTCTTTATGGGTATATAGTTGGCAATACCCTCTATGATTCTATCGTTTTGTTGCCCTTCATGCTATAACAGTTAGTAATGTCCTCTATGCTACAATCGTTGGCGTCATTGTTGATGTTACGGTTGGCAGCAGTCATTGTTAGTGTTATGGTTGGCATTTTTGTTTATGCTGATATAGTAAGGGTTAGGGTTAGGGTTATAGGTAGTGTCACTTAAATACTAGGCCTTCATTTTTCATATCTATTTTTTAATTTTCATCGCTCGCAACCGTTTTTCGAGGAATATTAAATTGGGCATCACCGTTGTTCGAAAGCTCATCCGGCTTATCATTCCAATACTGTTCTAAACTTACTTAATTCTGATGTTTCTGGGGTACAACTAAAAAAAAACGTTTAAGCTTTTATGCTACGGTAGAATTTTCATTTACAATATTTTGTTTTGTTTCTATTGATCAAGTTGCCAAAAATAACGAAATTCTCATAACGTCAAAACCATCAAAGAACACTTCACGCACGAAAATTTAGTGATATTATGAGAAAGGTTTCATTTCGAATATTTTCTATTAACCTGCAAACATAATGCATTGAATTTATTTTATACTTTTGGGTGAATTATAGAGGTTTAGAGAGATATAAACAATAATTACTCTATTTTCATTTATAAAATAGAAATGAAAATTGTTAGTTTCTGTAAAATATCAATTAGTTTCACTCGTGACCATATATTAATCCATATACCAATCATATCAAACTGAAACTAAGTTGGAAGAACTTGTGGCCCAACCTTATTTCAAAATATTCGAAATAAAATATGTTTAAACTAACTGAAACTAGCAATAAACTCTTTATAATCAAAGCAAGGACGGAAACAGACCTGAAACTGTGTTAATTATCTGGGTAGGCCAGGTAGAAAATTGCAAAAGGATGTTTTAAAACCATTGACTACACGCAAATAAATATATATCTAAATATCAGGCTCGGTTTAATGGAGCCTCTTCATATAATAGTTATGTCCTAAAAGTCAGAAGGGTAAATCATCCAAATGCAAGTGACATATTACATCACATGCTACAAAAGTTTAGAATTGAAAATTTCCTTTTCCCTTCGTTATCCAGTGAAATCCACACATTAAATTTAGATATGTATGTTTACTATTTCTTGCGTTTTCCCTGTCCATTTTGCAACGTAAAACCATAACCTTTTAAATAACAAAATTGGGATCAAAGTAACATTTTACCAAAGGCAATAGTTATATTTGTAAAAAATTCGTAATTCATGAACATGCTAATTCATCTTCTTAGCTATTAATCAGTTTGATCGATGATGAGAAAATCACTATATTGAATGATTTTCGCACCTATCGGTTTTCATGAGCATTGACCTTTGTTTTCAATATTGAATTGATATCCTTTTTCTGAACAAGACACTTCGATATAAATTTATTATACCTATTGTACTGTCTTTGAAACATGGACCTGAGTTTAAAATGAATGGGTTTGATTCTGTTTCGCTTTTACATCATGAGTAGAAGAAAGGCTGAAACAATCTCGTGAAAACAGTACCCCTTGAAGCAGATCTAATTAAGCGGGTGTAAAGCCTAACATATAAATCTTGTAAATCCTCTCTAAAATACAGCCGTGCACGAAACATACACATAAAACACGCAAACATAGATATTAAAGGATTACCCAGGGTTGGGAGCCGTCTTAGATTTATCATTTACGCAATTGACTGGTTTAGTGAAAAATCGCACACATTAATTGAATTGAGTTCCGAATATAAAAGACACGTGTACACTTGTAATGTATAATGATAACGTTATATATAATAAACATATCACTAAAGGTTAATATTTACTCATGGGTTAAAAAATGAGCATGTACTGTGTCTTTAGTTGATAACGCACAACGATTGCTAATTGTGTGTGTGTGTCCTATTTGCCAAGCGTACTAAAACATTTTAAATATGACTCAGTTTACTTTTATATTTTCAACAAAATAGTATAGGTGCTTTATATAAATACAAACAAAGATATTTCGGTATTCCGGTGTCAATGTCAATTTAAGTAAAACAAGTTTCACTAACCTTTCCTATTCAAAAATCAGTAAGGAATTCAAAAGTATTGTCGACAACATTTTTGGTCCAGATCAAATGAACAATATTGTAAATGGTTGAAATTATGTTGCCATTTTAGAATTTCAATATTGTTACGTATCACATAGATCAATTTAAACGATCGTTTAACGCTGCATCTTTATTCAACGATTATACTATAAAACCTTTTAAAACTTGGCAGGAATAACGAGTGGATTTTACTATCTTCACCGTCTGTTTATTTTTTGATGATACATAAAATATTAAGATTTTCAACTCATGTTTTAGCGAGGAGTTAAATGGTGTAACATTTAAGATATAAGAAAATAAACAAACGGTGACCCTATATGGCTCTTTTTCATGTACGTAACCTTTACAGAACTGCAAACTTAAATGAGGAAATTATTTCAAATATATATGGTATGGTGAAAATTAGTTTATCCTGGCATCCGTACGTTTGTTTTAATTTGTAAAATTGAATACACATGTGTACTCGATTTTGATAAATGTAAAATAAAACAAATAACACCATGCTACTATGGTACTGCGGTATTGCATACATGTACAATAAAAATAAGAAAACAAATATATACTTATTATTTAAAGAACTAAAGAATGGATATGTGCTTCCTGTCTACATATCCTTGAATCAAATTTCACTTAATGTTTGTCATTATTAACATAAACATTATGTACGTTGTTAAGGTATTGGATAATATCAAGTTATGTTTGTTAAGTATTGTTTTTATCAATTTCAATAAATAAAGCATTTCCAATTGCGTCGTTTGTGTGCTTTAGTGGTAATGTAGTAGCCGAGATGATAATGGAAATAGAAGTTGCTGTCGAAATCATTATTATCTTACTTTTCAATATATAAGAACAGTATAATATTTAACAAAAAAACACACATATATATATATATGAGAGATGTGTATCACGACATTCTTACACAAGTCTCATTTTTTAGTATAAGTAAATATTCAAAAATTTTATTTAAATTACTTAATTGTTTTTGTTTTTGTTTCTGTTGTTTAATTTTTGTTTGAAAAGGTGCTGTTAGTTGTAGTAGTAGTTGTTGTTGTTGTTGTTGTTTGCCGTATAAAATAATATAAAATCCCAATTTTTCAAATATCAATAATGGTATTTAGATTATACGTATTATTTAGTTTATCATTAAGATGGAGTAGGTCTAGTTAACTTGGTGTGAAAGACATAGTTTCACAATATATATACTTATCGATTGAGGAGGGGCATTTTTATCAAATGCGATTTAAATTCGTACAAACGTTTATATTTCATACTCAAGCGAACCTTCAAAAGTAAAATAGTTATCCTATTTAACATTTACTTACAATCACCATCGTCACGTTTACCTGGCGATATCATACGTAAGTAAGTGCATGCAAATAAACTATAATGGATTACTCCCAAAATTAAACCTTTCCGTAAGATTCAACCAGAAAGACGAAATGACAGAAAGGTTAAACATCAAATGGTTGAAAGAGAACACGAAAGACATATCGACAGACATCTGTTTAATTTGATCTATAGTTATTAAATAAAACGTTTCATGGTGTATGGACGTTAAATGAATAGTTTATATAGGCATAACGAAAAGTCAAAATAAAAAACACATAATTTGGACATCGTATCTGAGTCCATATTATTTCTTACTTGTACGTGATTTACTTAAACTTGTTTATATCTCTCCTTTTTTAATTTTAGTCTTATTGTCATACTATTATTATAACTGTTAAAAACATTGTTGTTTTTTATACAAAAACAAAATATAAAATATATGAAATATCTTTGAAATAAAAAATCACGATTTTTTTATTAATCAAGACAACACGTATTCTTATGCAAATAAATATTTAAAAAACAATATATAACTTGCTGTTTGTCTGATTAATTAATGTTTGAATGACCTTATATCAAACAAAAACGAATAAAAAAATAGAAATAGTTTAAACATCAGATCACCCTTTTGGTATGTTGCAATGAAGATGAAAGCAAACAACACTATCAGGATCATACGACAATAATATAAGACATATTTTATAAATTATGTTATGACAACATTTTTATCTTTTGACTTAACACAGTATGAAAGATGTTCAAAGAGGTTAAGAAAAAAAACTAACAGATGCATGCGTTACAGCGTTTTAATGCTTAAAATAATGCAAAGCTTTCAGACGGTCCCCAATTACGTTAATGGCTTACAATAAATGTCGCTCGAATCGAACAGTTATACGTTTGAACGCAAAACACCTATTAGTCATTCATTTTAATAAGTTCAAATAAATTATATCGTTGATAAAATATTTGAATGATATTGCGTCTGAACTGGTGTAAAAAAAGTATACTAAATATGATATATGTTTATTTTTCGAAAAGTAATTACTTAAGACGAGAGAACATTTTAAACTATAAGACCACACATATCAATATTTCAGTTTAAAACATAGACTATGTTGCAAGATATACCTAAATAAAATTATCTGGAAGATGTTTAATATGATAAATCAGTTAAAATAGCAAACTTCATTTGATTAAAACCGTACCAATAATCCATGAAAAGCATTGCATTTTTCTGTGGCTGTTAAACTTTTATTTTGTAATATAGAGCACGTTTAAATGAATAGTTCATGTATTCGTAATGGAATTTACACTTAAAATTTATATTTGAAACCTTATATAAAATATCTACATTTATATTAATAAAATGAATGTTTATGTTTTTTTCTTGAGATACCATTTTATCATAATAAAGTGTGAACCTACGTCAATTTTCAAGACTAATTAGCTAAATGCAGTAATGTGTTATAGTCAATTGCCAGAACAAGTCGTAATTCTTATTTTAGTGCTTTTTAAAAATGTAAAACTATTTGACAAAATATTCCAAATAATGCCATAAATACTGATAGACGTCTCGGGATATAAAATTACAAAAATATATTTGATGGAAGAGAATCATTCCATTCCATTCCAAACAATACATGGTGGTGATATCTATAAGCAAGTATACAGACTGGGAAGTCTGACCTAGAATGGTATATGGACAAAAACTTGCATTTTTGGACCTAAACACCATACATTATTTGTCATATTATACCAAATACATTTGAACGCAATACAAAACTAATAAATGTGTCGTTTCCGATTAGGCATAATACACAATTTAGATGTGATTGCACATTACAATATTTACACATTTTATATATTATACCGGATATCGTTCTCCCCGGTATTGTATTGGTCTGGGACCGGTCCTGATGTACCGACCGATTAACGTCACACTGAACAAAGAACGAAATGTAAAAATGCGATAGATATATTTCGTGCTTATATGGAAAACTTGATTCAGTTAAGTGAAACTGTATTAATCGTATTGTGTTCCTCAGTCGTTGACTATTACGGAAATAAAGGAAAAATACCATATTGCTTCATTTGATATATAGCATTTTAATATTTTCCATTGTCACTGGTATATTAATGTCTGTTTTCAAAAGTCAAAGTATTTGTTATTTGCTTATTTCAAAATATTTACCGCTTTATCACTTTTCAATATAATCTAACATATTGCGGATTTTGTTTGGAATAAACGTCCTAATCAAACACATATGAAACTGTAAAGTCACTATTAAATACGCCTGGAACTGTAAAGTCATTATTAAACACGCCTAAAACGGTACAATCACTATTAAACACGCCCGAAACTGCTAAATCACTTTACTGGACAGTCACTATTAGTACGTAAAGTCAATAGTTAACACGCCTGAAAATGTTAAGTCACCATTAAACACGCCTAAAACGGTACAGTCACTGTTAAACACGCCTGACACTGTAAAGTCACTGCCAAACATGTCTAAAACGGTACAGTCTCTATTAAGCACGCCTGAAACTGTAACGTCACTATTATATACGCATGAAACTGTAAAGTCACTATTAAACACACCTAAAACTGTAGAGTCATTATTAAACACGCCCGAAACTTTAAAGTCACCATTAAGCACGCCTAAAACTGTTAAGTCACTATCAAACACGCCTGAAACTTTGAAGTCATTATCAAGTACGCCATCAACTGTACCAATCAATCAAGTTTGAAACTGTACAGTATGTTTAATATACGCATGTGTCTATATCAGTATTGTCCGGAGCTAAATTGTCTTTCACATACTTTACATTAGTATTACTATATCTTATAAACAAAACAGTGCAATTATATTGCTTTTGAAAAATAAACTCGTCATGTCATATTACGTAAGTTAAATAGAATTTCCTGTTAGAAAACAATCAAAGGGCCTACCACGCAACATGCAATACGCTATAAAAAATAAAGGGTCATACAATATGTTTAATAAACATCTTGATACGTTTAGTAAATTATATTTTAAACTGACAAATACCCAGGATCTTACAAATGGTGTTAATCAAATTACCACGAACGTAAGGTGAAGACATACCATGACACAAAGGTGATGTATTTACACATGAAAGGATAATTATGCTAGTAGAATTTAAGAAATGCCTGGGAAGTAATGAAATAATGTATAACTAATACGTATACTAACATAATTTCACAGCTCTTCGTCAAGTAGTTGACAAAACATGTTTTCGGCAACGAACGACAAAGGTGTACATTTCAATACAACATTGTGGTGAAACTGGCCACTGATACATTTGTATTTTCAAATTATTTTTTTCCTAGAAACTATCAACATCTTAAAAACAATCAACATGTGAAATGAGTATTTGAATAAACAATAGCAAAAATTGAACTTGAAATATATATTATATATATTAGATAAAACTTATTTATAAGATGTGGCTAGGTGAAATAACATATGCAGAATATGATCACCGAAATGTGACCACATATTATCTTTTTCAGTGCATAGAGCACAAACATAGTTATATAAAGGCTTGCTTGTACAATCATATACGGCAAAACTGGTTGACAGAAATACAATAACAAACATACAACACACTAATTAACATAAAATGCTTACGAGAAACATATATAGATAGTTTTGAAATTAAAATGTTAAGCTAAGTTTCTTCTCTGTAAAATAGATCTGTATGATGTCGAATATTTTTCCGACTCTTTTTATTCATGTCGTATGTGGTCGTCTGGGAAAAGGAAAACAAGTTGTTTCCATCATGTTTAATTAAACCTCAACTCCATACAAGCACCACATGATAACCCGAGGTTATATAGTAACCGATTCGTATGACATATACTTTGTCTATCTGTAGCTTCTGTATTAAAGGTGGAGTATACGTATACCAAATTAAAGGTGGAGTATACGTATACCAAATTCGTACACCGTCGCCTATCTCAATCCTCAATAAGTATTACAATTTACAAACATACTTCAACAAATCTTGAAATACTCAAATACATGTGCTAGCGAAAAGAAGGAATTTGTGTATAAGATATGATTTGAAATTTAAATTAAGACACCGGGGATATTTGTTTAACTTCAAAAACAAAATTTGAGATACCATTTGTGGTTATAAGTCATTTTTTATTTCTTCAGTTTGGCCAAAGTTTACATTCATATGACAGTATGTAAATGGTTTCCAAGTTAAACATTATATATAAACAACAGTAGCTTTCTTCTGTTTGGCAAACGTTTACATTGAAATAACGGTATGAAATGGTTTCTTCAATATAATATATTAACATTAACAGTTTACATTCATATGATCGTATGCAAATGGTTTCTAAGTTAAATATAATATTAAGACATCACTTGTTTTCTTCTCTTTGGCTAAAGTTTACGTTCTAATAAGGTACGAAAATGGTTTCTTAAATATTAAATATTATATATACACATCAATAGTTTTACATTCAAATAACGGTATGAAAATGGTTTCTACGTTAAATATAAAATTATAATATATAAAAAGCAATTGTTTTGTTTTTTTCTGTTTGGCCAAAGTTTAAATTCAAACAACGGTATGTAAATGGTTTCTTAAATATGATAATATAAACATTGTTAGTTTTCTTCTTTTTGGCCAACGTTTACATTTAAAAATATATGTTAGTATTTATTACATGTTTACGCTTTTCTGGGTTGTTTTTTTTGTTTCTCTGTTTAAACTGCGAAGGCGACATATTAACTCACAATTGATGTCACAATGTCCAAGCTTCATTGACTTTTAACTCCGATCAATAATCAGATCCAGTACACCTGGCTATCAATCCTCGACGTGATCGATCAAAATAGATAAATCACACAACTTTAATCAAGCACTGAAAACATTACTAGGCCAATGACAAGAAAAGGAGACAAAGATTTCGAAATAATGATTATTTATATATATTGATATATTTTATTATAAACCTTTCAAAAGAACAATACATGCCAATGAAAGTTAAGTCAACGTTGGCAGTTACTTAGCTTTAATCGTCACACAAATTAATGTTCACGCATTCAATTTTAAGAACATAATATTTAAAATATTTTTTTAGATTGTAAAATAAATAACATACTTTTGGTTATTTGTCAAATCTTAAATGTGACTTCTTTCCATCAATTTTCTGATGACGAAATACATTTTAATAGAATAAAATATAGTTCCTGTATATTGAATAAAAAGACAAGTACAGCAGCTGATCACGGCAATATCGCAAGTTATTAACAAAAATACCGTAGTTAATTATACTCTTTTTAATGTATATCTTAATAATATACATGATACGATGTTTATGTCTTGTGGATTATGTGGAAACTAGGTGATTGCTTTTTTGAAATCGCTGATATATTTGCTTGTTAAGATAACTTGACAAGAGGGCCAAAGATCTCATTTTTTGTCTTGAATTACCCTTTTTATAATAAGAATAAATGTCCCTGTGCATTGTTTCAATGCCAGATAACTGTATGCTCAGCGTATTTTATTTAGCAAATACAGCACAAAGAAATCACAAATAAAATTACATGTATAGAATCACTTATTGAATCAGTATGGCAAAACTTAGAAAGTAACCGAACCATTCAGTAAAACACGGTGTAGCCAATATCACCCAGAACGCTATTTTTCCGTGCTATGTTTTTTTTTCCAGATCCATAACGAAGTCTATCCCAAACACTTAAGAAGATAAAGTACCAAAATGTCAACAAATTGCCCGTCAGATTTACATGTGTTACACATATAATACTAGTTTAATATAAATAAATACATAAAGTTCAGGTATTTCAAAGACTATTTATATTACTTATAATGTAAGAATAAGATTCTAAAACAAATGTTAATATATTTTACATAAAACCCAACTTTATTATGGAGCTGCATGTTGTTGGACGTTAAAGATATAGTCTGGCGTATACATGTAGTTTTAAATATAAATTTCATTTCATATATTTCGAAAGTTATTAACTTAAGTTGTGAAAAGCATAGCATTCTGTGTAACTTTGTTTTCTTCAGTATCTAGCAATGTTTTGTTCAGTTTTCTCTTTTGTCCTCCGTTGTTCACCAAACTGATTTTTTTTGTGTTATTTCGGACATTCTACATTTGTATAATAATACAAGGTGTCACAAGAATTTTCTTTCCCGATATAGACCAGATGTAATTTGTTCAGTAGTTTCATCGGATTAGTTAATTTTATTTATTCACAAAAACTGTATTTTATACCCAGGTTTCTTTTATCAAAAGTCATGTTTTAAGAAACATTGCATTTTATTAAAAGTCATGTTTTAAAAAACAATGCATTATATACTCATTTGCACTGTGCATTTTCATTATTCAAATATATTTTTTATTTTAATATAGTGCTTGTATAATCATTTAACATCAACATGGACACACAGCTCTATATCGGTCGATTAAAATTAAAAATGAATGACACCGATGCATAAGCAATAGTATGACGATAATTTTGACACCAAACACGGCGTATTTATACAAGAATATACACAACTTAATTATCCGTAGTGCATAATATTTTCTTTTTCAGTTTAGTTTCGTATTTTCTGTTGTCACTAACATACAAATAGTTTTACTTTTTTGCTGTTTAGTCAATAATTTATAAATATAAAGTTCTATTATATATAAATGTATATATCATGCATTATCAATGACATGTCACGTTATTTAACACATTTGTCTAAATAGCTATTTGTACTTACTACTGTATCGATATATCTTTGCCAGTTGCAAACATGCAATTGGGAGTTATATGGTATATATAGGGCTTAAATAAAGAGGATCAAGACGATCCATCCGTGTGTCGTATACAAGGCGACCTCAACTGAACTAAAAATTTCTTTTATTTTAGTTAAATGCATCTGTTCAATGAATCTGTGTTATTATATACTTATGTGTTTAAATTTATATATTATTTACATTTAAATAATATCGTATTTGATCCGTTTTTCTGTACTTCTGAAAGTCAATGTAAAGTACAAACGTATCGTATAAACTCAATATAAATGTTTCATAACACAAATATACGATATATAATTTTTATGTATATTAATTCAGTTCTGGTAATAAATATTCATTATTTTCTTTTCATGTATGCAATATTTATTAACCCTTAGAACTAATTATTTAAATCTTTATTATGGTATATATTAGTTGTTCGGTTTATTGCTATCGTAAATTCAGAAATACCAAGCACAAACAAAAACGCACTAATTACACTTTAATAAGATACTGCTAATTAT
>CM055894.1:20249631-20334631 GCA_029582155.1 Panopea generosa | reverse complement strand
GCAAAGATAACGAAAATAATATAAGTAAATAATAATTAAATAAAATAGAATATTAATCATATTCAACGTAAAAAGGATACCCAACAGTAAAGCATAAGTTAATGATGATGAGGTAAAGGAAAATGTTATGTTGCAAAATATTGCAAAAACTGTTATCGAATTAATACGTTATGGAATTTATCATATGAATAAATGAGTGAATGAATGAATGAATGAATCAATCAATCAATCAATATATACATAAATAAAAAAATAATGAATGAATGAATATAGAGAGAAAAAAGAAAGAATTAAAGAAAGTCGATCAGAAAGAAAACTTATTTAATTTGTTTATTCGTTCATGCATTACAAAATGCATACATTCTCTCATTCATTTATTCATTATTCCATTCTTTCATTTATTCAATCATCCAAGTATTTATCAAAATTTGGCCAGTCAGTCGATCGATTGGATGGTCGGTACGTCGGTCGGTCAGTTATTGGTTAATATTATTATTATTATTATTATCATAATAATGATAATGATTAATATATACATACGTATATACTGTTTATAAGAATTGCCTGAGATAAACAGTATTAATAATACATAAATAGCAATATCTAATGCATGATTTAAGAATTTAGACATGTATTCAATATTGTTGAATTAAGTATCAAATGTTAAAAATAATGTAATCGGCGCAGTTTGAAAAGGTTACGTTTTAGGGAACGGAGCGTATATATAACCCTCTTAATGACTATGTCTCTTTGAATCTAGCAAAGTTTAACGTTTATTTATATTGTTTATCTCTTACAATTCGTCATTTATTGTATATATTATAGTATATAAATGTAATTAAATTAATATAACTACCACATCAAAGACTCGTTGATGGCGGCTATTTAAATAACGGTTGCGAATTAAAATGATAAATTTATTTTAAATTATTATAATTATAGTTAAAACGTGTTTTAAATCACTCACATATGTAAAGTTTCGTTAAGAAATAGTTTAAGTTGTTTTTGATATTTTCACACAAGGCCAGATATGTTTCGTCCAATCGTAAAACGGTTGTTTACCTTAAACAAAACAGGCAAAACAAACAACGTAAGTGTATTAAAGTGCTGAGACGTAATACTTTTTTTATATGAAATCTTGATCATTTTTTATTTGAATGTTCCTACTTCTTTTTTTCATTTTGTGCCTTTTTTCATGCATGCGCATAAAATTTCTTTTTTTATTTTTAAACAAAACTTCATGCGTAAAATATAAGATATCGTGTTTGATGGAATACACGTGAAATGGTAGTCTATTAGCAGTCTGTTTTATTAAGCTTATATATATCATTTATTTCTACATAAGATATAGTCTGTTGGATATAGTTTATGCAAACGTTCATGTGTTAAGATATGATGATTAGAGAAGAGGGCGGTTGGGTGTATGAGATACCAGGTTTAAGCCAGTTGCGTATTCTCCACTGCCCGTTTTTAGGCGATATCTAGTGTTGTCACTATTTCTAAGGGTGTCACTATTCGTGTGTGTTTTATTGCCCTTATACTTATCTATACATTATTTGTGCTGTTGAAAAAAACAGCGTCCCTTAAATTTTTTGACTCCTTTAATATAATTTTTTTTCTGAAATTTGAAACACGTTTTTTTTCATATAATCTAATATAGAAATAATTTAAAGTAAATGGTGTACGAGAATACAAACCTTGCAAATCCGATTTTTTTTATTAATCTGATCAGTCCTATGAATCTGATAATCCTATTAATCCGATACTCCTATTAATCACATCACGTTGTTTAAATCCTGTTGGATTTGTTTTAAAAATAAGTATACACAACTCAAATTATAAAAAAAAGAACACAGTTGTTTAAAGCCAAAAACTTATACTATATACAATTTATTCTAATTTTTGACACATTGTCAGTCATTAACCACGAACAACTCATCAAAAACAAATTAATAGTGTGGTCAAGCGATGGAAACATATGTCTAAGGTTTTCATTTTTCGTATTTAGCGTGATTATTTGGATGGGGTGGATTGTTAACAAGCACCTGATATATATCTAAAATTACTTGATTGATGTTCCCGAGAAGGCCTTAACGTGATAGAACCGATTTAAGATAACTAATACCGATTTCGAAAACAATGGCAAATGCCTCTTTCCTATTTCTCGTCCTAATTACCCGTGTGGTCAATGCTAACGAGCGCTTTTTTTTCAAGCTACCATTATGATTAATCCAAAACTAATTACTAGTCAATTAGTGTAAAGCATGTAAAAGTCTCGAAAAAAAGTATCAACCCATTAACATGGGAATAGACAATTTAGTCTATTTTGACTGAATATTACAACACTTTTTATATAAAAACTTTATAAACAAAACTGCAAACACATATAATTAATTAATTCAAAATACAAAAAAAAATGATTATATATGATACAAATATATGGTAATATAAAACTGCTGCGAAAATAAAAACAATGTATCAACAACAGGAGACGTGGCAGTCAAAAGACAAACTCACCAAAAATAGCATTAATAAGCACAATCAATATATAGAACAGTTAAACACATCCGACGGGTGTTCGAAAAGAAATATCTCGCTAAATCCTGACTGAAATGTTGAGATATATATTACCGACCTTCAACATATTTGCCACAATTAGAAAAGCATGGTTTCTACTTGTGAATCCATCCCGGGAAACGTCAAGGTAGGCTGGTACACTTCTATAGATGAAAAAGGGGCCTCTCTTCAATAATACCTGACAGAGGAGATGTTTTTAGTTTTGGAAATAACAAAAAAATACTAGGCAATAGGTGTTGAGTGAATTTGGAAAATGGAAGGACTAACCGTACACTTAAAATTTTTTGTTACAACTTCAATTGTAAGAGTCGGTGTGCGCTGGCGTGTAATTGAGGAATATGTCATACATTTAGCTGGTTGTCGTGTTTGGATGTACTTCTTCCATTTTCAAGCATCACGTTTTGTTTCAGAAATGTTTTCAGTAATAATTTGGTCAACTGTATGTGTACCCTCGTTCCCTAATCAGTTAAAAGTTATGGTACCCATCGCGCAAATGACTACTCAACTTTAAATATACATTTTAAAATTATATTAATTACCTTTCACTTCGACACTCGGCCGCACACTGTACCTGTCATCAGTTTCAATAATATGTCTCACTTTCGACACTATATATATGCTGGTGGCGGTTTTCAGCCTGCCAAATTTGGTGTCATCTTTAACGTATTCTGCACCACCCGATGCATTTTCATCCATGTACGAGGGGGGATCAGAAAGTTCGTAGACTTTTGCCATAATTTATTTATATCAACTATACAATGCATAATAGTGTTATTATATTTTAAATATATGTATATGGAGCATATTTTGCAAATTTTAGCATGGTATGTCAACTATTAAATAAATCAATAAGCAGCTATTCAAAGCATAGCAGTTATATCGGGGCAAAATGATGACGTTGTATTCAACAAAAGTTGACGTCATATTAAACAGATGCTTGTGTATCAAATTTACTGAGTCGCTCCTTCTCAAAATACTCTCCTCTGTGGTCCATATGTTTTGCCCCCATTGACACTATTGAGTGAACATGTTTACGAAATCTGAAGATGGTAAACTGGACATAAAATTCTGTAAAACATGCTTTAATTCCTATATGTCTTCAAAACGACTTTCTATTTGCTGTTTTTAATGACTGATTCTCGGCCATCTCAAAAACATTAATTTTTGTGACATTTAAACACTAGAGACCTTGAAACATTAGATTCACTGTACGTACTATATTTCTTTGTTTTAGCAGGTGTATTACCTAACATGAAGCAGATCTTCACGGAACTGCGATATGCCGCGTGATATTACATTTTCAAGTACCCCGACGTCATTTTGTTTCAAACAAAATGCCATACCGTAACATCGTTATATTGATGTCATTTTGAGATGCACATAATTGGTGCCAATATTATCTACGCGTTCCAGAATTCTTTCCAGACTGATTATACTGACATGTAGGTTATTAAAGATACTCGACCTACCCATTCATGTATATACATCACTATATAAGTATTGTCTATAGCTAAACATATGTTTATACATTGTTTGCGTGTACTTCTTTAAACATCCACTAATATGCATTTCTTTTCGAACATTCCTCGTGTAGATGGAATAACAACAGAGTTACAAAGTGACACTGCGGCTCTTAAACCTTGTTTAATGATGCACCCAACCTCGCTCTTACCCCGTCGTCACATCATAAGACGCAAGAGTGCAATAAAGAGTATCCACGCAAGACTGTTATCTTATAAATACGACAATATATACATGTATATAATTTTAAAACACCCAGACGTGCGGGTAACATTAATACTCAGATAACAAAATACATTGAAAATACCAATCCAATTTACCGGGAAACGTAACATGTGTTATTCTTTCAAATAAATATGGTTTTAGTGCGCATCTTATAATTATCTCATCTTATTTTACCGTCCAAATATGAATTCTTGTTATTAACTAAGCCTTCGCATCGCAAGTACTACATATGTTACACTTTGTTTGGCGTCATTCCAAAAAGAAGCTTCCAAGTACTACATATGTTACGCTTTGTTTGACGTCATTCCATAAAGACGCTTCCAAGTACTACATATGTTACGCTTTGTTTGACATCATTCCAAAAAGAAGCTTCCAAGTACTACATATGTTACGCTTTGTTCGACGTCATTCCAAAAAGAAGCTTCCAAGTACTACATATGTTACGCTTTGTTTGACGTCATTCAAAAAGAAGCTTCCAAGAACTACATATGTTACGCTTTGTTTGACGTCATTCCATAAAGAAGCTTCCAGTTTCAATGAAAACTTTCCACCAGGAAGAAACACTATCATTGGAAAATTGTATATAAAATTATACTGATTTTCCGTTTATAACTTCAATTACCATACATGGTGTTATTTCAAACACATCATACACTTCGTATCATAAAACTATTAAGTACGAAAATGAAATTATATAATAACATCGAATGTGGGAAATGTAAAACAAAGCATTTTTTTATATTTTGAAAAACGTTTAGAGCGGGTATAATATTGCAATTATTATCCAGTCATTTTCACGTATGCGACTATTTAATTGAACACAAAAAAGAAGAAGCAAAAAAAAATGTTGTTTTTCGTATGACATATTCGATTAGAAACGGACATAATTCATAACTCATTGGCTAAATTATCTAACAAGCCGCCAAAAATTATATTCAAATTTACAGATCACGAAATACATCTGGATATTCGTACATATATATATACCCGTATATATGTTGTATTTTCTTTACGAGTCTCTTCGTTTGTATTATCCATATGGGCGTTTGCCTCAGTAAATAGTATCTGTATGGGTGATGTTGTAGCACCACTGTGCTCGTTATTATGTCTACTGTTTGTGTGGAAATTACTGTATCAACACCATGTCCGTTAAATTCATTTATCTTTCTATGGGTTTCAGTGCTTTAAAATTTAGTCCCGTGTTGAACACAAATTTGCACTTGTTTAATTACAACGTATGATTTCGTATGCTTCTCTGGTAATGGCTGGGCTACACTTTTATAAATAACTTCAATTTCACTTTGTTATTAATACAGGAAAGGAATGACAATTAGAATTGTTTTCATTCCTTATATAAACAATAAAAACAAAACATTATGTGTAAAGTCACTTCAAGTATTAAAACACACTATCATTTATTAACGAATCATGAACGAATTACAATCAGGCGTTTTAAACGGCAAATATATTTCAAATTATTTTGATTTAATCTTTAGCTTAAAAGTTCACTTAATAAAATACATCTTATTTCAGAAAAGAAAGACAAGGTTACTTTGCCACATGCCGACGAGTTTCAATTGTTTAATGAAATTAAACATAAATCAAGGCTTATCCGTTATTTATTGGGTTTTTGTGTGAATTATTAGATCACTTTTTTATCAGGAATAAGTAACTAAATCAGAAATGGGACTATAAATTTCAGTTGATTAAAGGCCTTTTCGGCATTTTGACATAAAACTGGATGCCAGCCGTCCCGATGTCGCGTGCTATACTTTATACCAACCAATTAGCATAATATATGTTTTTATCTTACAGTAGAAATGGTAACATTTGTACAAATACCTAGCTGTGACAAATTCCCTCCTGTCAAAGCATGGTGCCTGGTCGTGTTGGATTATTGTTGTAACGCAAAATTAATTGACCCTATCCCGGCGAAACTTGATATTTGACAAGAAACCAGATATGCCTTCTTAGCTCTTCCTGTTGTAATTATTCTTCACTTTGGCCCTGCTCGAATCACTCATTGAAATAAATCGTTCTCTATGTTATACATATCCTTGGTTTTATGTATAGGTGAAATATCGGCGTTGAACCGTCTGCCACCACCCTAGTTAATAGAGACTGTATTTTACAATTATAGGAGTTCTTATGTTTCAAAATAAGCTAGTTCGACCATCTTAAAATCGGATGACTCAGATGAATAGTTGAAACAATGTCGTCTGTTGCTTCGTCGGTGGCTAATTTGGCAACCATTATCCTGTAAAACACCCAGTACTGTGCTCCTGTTGTTTAGGGGTCAAATTGTATATATTCACCCAAAAGTAAATTGCAAATGTCAATTTTCGCTTTAGTCAAATAGTTGATAAAATTCATACTGACATGCATATTGTGTTTATTTTAGCTTGTGAATACATGCAAACGTCAAATAAGTTCATATTAATTTATATTAGCTCAATTACAATGAAAGCTCAGAGTTTATATGAACCCCTCTCGAGTCCGCTTCCTGGGTAGAACCAGTATTGATTGTTGTTTTATGAAAGGCATAGGGTCGAGCCGGGGATCAAACCTGCACCCTCTCTGGCGCGAGCGACCAACACTCTATCCATTATACTACCATCCGGTTTAAACGTCATATGTATAGGGTGTTGGTATATGGGTATATTATTGTAAATAAATGGGAATGTTTATCGTCAGAGTAACTTTGAAACATCTTTGTGGTTCTCTGAGTTTGTGTAACTGTTGATGTTGCCTGTTGCTGTTTTTTGTATTGTTTTTTGTTTTTTGGAACGTAGTTATTATATACGAGGACTGTTCGGAAAGTTTTGTGACACAATTTTTCTTAAGTCATCGTTCAAATAGTGTACAAGCATAAAGAAACACCTCGTCATTCATGACAATAGAACAAAAACAATAATTGATAAAAAAAATATGTGTTAATATTATGTTTGGAGAAGTGGACGGTATGAATATTTGAAGCATGTCGTGAAAATGATACTTATAGATATAACCTCTATGAATAATAGTTAGGAAAACATAAATCTAGCTGGAAGTTTTTAATTATTAATAACATCATCTAGCCATTTCAATTCTGATGTCAGTCTGAAAATTTGGTGCCGTTCGTATGAAAAATAAGCGAGTATCTTGCGTTTGACGGAAGTCGGTTATAAATAAATAGCGGCGTCCGTATGAGTTCAGAGATTAAGGCGGAGCAAAGGACATTCATTCAATTTGGTGTTGAGTTAGGAAAGACGCCAATTGAAACGAAACAAAATTATAGAACAGGCATACATTAATAGTGGTGTATAAAACAACATCGGGTCGTCGCAAAAATGAGTGCAATATTGAAGGGAACCTTATAAATGTATGTGAAACGGATATATATGTACGCTGATCACATAAGATGAATGGAAGGAGACAGTTTCAAAATCAGAGGCATTTTCATTGACAATGGCATTACGTTGCGTTCACGACTTCTGAGAGCTTTCAATATACATTATAATTTATCAAAATTTTGCATGTAGAGAGAATTAAGTGCACAAGTCATGTTCAATGGTGTAAAATGATGTTTTTAGTTGTTGCCTTGCCATTGTATTTTACAATGTTTGAAAACATTTGGAACAGCCCTCGTGTATATATATCACAACATAAACTTATTATTTAGTGTTTATAAATATATATACTGTAAATTGTATATGGATAGGAGCCAAGATCTAGTATACTATTACATTGGCCAAGTGGCATGTACTTGAATTATGAGATATATAATGAGAAATAGAAGTGTAATATACAGTTATATTGTGAAGAGATGATGATTGCAACGTCTTTTCAATTGTATTAATTTCAAAACATATTAGTAACAGTTATGCAATTTCTAAAGTACCACAAACAGAATTTTATTCTCTATTTCATGTAAAATTATACCAAACACTTAAGAGTATTTTGTCTCACCTCGTTTCATTATTTACATTCCGAATTGAACTTACATAACTATTAAACGATCGTTTAAAATAACAACAGACACTGAGTCTAAATCTGTATTTGTGTTTATTAGTACAAAAGGCGATATTTTACAGGCGTTGACATTTTAAAATTTCGATATGTAGAAATTATAGCTCAGGTTCGTTATGTATCACTCTTTGTAGCATAAATTTTAATGTAAAAAAGTACAAAAGTACTAAAATAATTAAACATGAAATGTGACAAACAAAGGTCGTAGCCACCAATAACAGCACATATAGGAGAGAGAGAGAGAGAGAGAGAGAGAGAGAGAGAGAGAGAGAGAGAGAGTGGGCATTAACTAAATACTGTGAGGAACATACAGACATGCACAGTAGATGTTATCGTTAGTGGCAAAATACACATGTTCTAACCTTGTTCTTTGTACCAAAATATATATAAGGAGATATATCATCGTCAGTGAAATACCATGATTATTTTGTCGAGTGAACACTCAAGACAATGATGTGTTAATTGTAGCGTTCACGAGTAATATTTAATTTATATTTCATTGAAAAGCACAAGTCTCAATTAAAAATAATGAATTTGTCATATACTAGTATAATTTATCCATTTCAAACATGAAACTTTTTAGTATACTGGTCATACCTATTACTGCGAGTCTAAAATTTTGTCATCCATGTAAATAATGGCATCAGCAATAAACAGTAATAAAGTTACTTAAATGTGCCGAATAATAAACAGTTGCCGGTACGAAATGTAAACAAATGCCAACGCTAACGTAAGTTGGAACTTTGCGCGGTCTGGGATATTGCTATTAAACGGACATTTGCGGTAATAGGTATATAGCGGTATTAGGTATACAAGAGATAATTATTAGAGAAATGGTTATAATTTATCAACAAGTATAACATGTAAGATCATGCTTTTTATTAGACACACATCAATTCGATAAAGCACTTATTGAATACATTGTGTGCGTTTAACTAGAGTATTTTAACGTTTGCCAATGCAACTGCTAGTTACAATCACTAAATAGGTAATTCAACTTACATATGTATATCAGTATAGTAATTAACAGTTAGATTCGCTGTAGTTCTCTATCATCAATCAAATGCACCTTTTATTCGTGGAAAGATATATTATAAATACTATTTTTAAATATTACATTAACAACACTTAATATTAAAACTGTGTTACATTTTCAAAGCGTTATCCCAATAGTATGCGTGTTTATGTTCTTGGGTGAATAAAGGTTTTCGTTCAGTTCTGCTTGCATATTCCTTTAAAAATCTGTATTAAAGATAATAATGATCTTTTTTATCTTGTCTTAAGTTGGAAGGATCATTTTTAAAATTAACGCAGTCGAGTTGTTTACAGTCATTTTTCAACACTAATATAATTGCTTAGGTAAGGACAATTGAACATAGATTTGTAATAGATTGCGACAGTTTTACGATCCTTTACGCAATTTATTCACAAGAAAAGACACGTATATTTACTATGTATATGGCAAAGAAACATTGTCTTGTATCTGTTTATAATAAATGGTTTGTAACATATATATCACCAGCAATGGTTATGAAAATGTTGAGCGTTCACACTCCCGGAATACACGTTATAGGCAATTTATTGTTTCAGTTGACCGTTAATTTCTCTCATTGTTTCATTAATTGCTATTGTATGCAAATTTCTGACTAAAGCAAATAATATAAGGCCGTTAATCGTTTTTGATGTGAAAGTTTTCACTTTGTTCTACAATCTCAATAGACTTGTTACGCCCGAGGCCCTCAAGTTCAGAGACAGCGTACAACACCGTACTCAATCATTCGCGTAGCAGGGAATTTTGCGTATTTAAAAAACGAACTTAAACAGAAGATGTGTCGACTCATCATGCTCTTAGTTGTCGATAAAGTGATGGATAGGACTGTATAGACTTGAAATTTACATAAAACGGTAAACTGATATAAAAGTATCGTTATTTCGTCTTCAGATTAGCAATTAAACATCTAGACCCAAGACCTTATAAAGGTGTTATGCAAATGGGGCATTTTGAGAAAAATATAATTCATATCTTCTGAAAGAAATAAAATATCCAACGATTGTGATAATAACTTTTAATTATGTAATTATTTGATATGATTAATAAAACGGTCATTAATATGCAGATGGGGTACACCCGACATATTTAAACAAAAATGAAATGAACATAGAAACATTCACATAATTCCATCGATTTTTCAATCAGAAACTGAAACTTTAACTGAAATTGAAAATATTCAAATGATAATGTAAACAAGTTTGACATGAACTTAGTATATTGAACGGATAGATTGAATGTTCATTATTATTCGAGTTCAAATTTCAAGGAAATTGCGTTAATACTTTTTGAGAAAATTCATAAAATGTAATGTACATAAATGTCAGGTGGTGGGTTAGTGTTCCGTTCTGTATAGTAAAACAAGTTCAACATGAACTTAGTTATATTAACAATTGAGTATTTATACAAGTTCAACATGAACTTCGATACATTAACAAATGAGTATTTATACATTTAACATGAACTTCGTTACATTAACAAATGAATATTTAAACAAGTTCAACATGAACTTCAGTACATTGAGAAATGAGTATTTATAGAAGTCCAATATGAACTTAGTTACATTAACAAATGAATATTTATATAAGTTCACCATGAACTTCGTTACATTAACAAATGGGTATTTATAGAAGTCCAACATGAACTTAGCTACATTAACAAATGCGTCTTTAAAAAAAATCAACATGAACTTAATTACATTAACAAATGAGTATTTATACAAGTTCAACGTGAACTTAACTGCAAAATTAATGTCCAAGTAATTTCCAACAAATGTTATTTTAGTTTGAACTAGTGTGTTATACTTTAGAATTTGGTATTTGAAACTCAAAAGTGAATAATTATAAAATATATATTATAAAACAGCGTTTTGAGTCAATTCAAAATAACAGGAAAGGCAAAGGGGTCCTTGTTTTACAAAACATAAATTGGTGTTTCAAATTCGCTCTTTTTCAATCGTTTAAATATAAAATACGTAGAATTACGGAGAATCACCCTCGGAATATATTATTTAGTATCAGATTTTAATCATACATGTGTAGGTACAACAGTACATACCTCCTATCTGGGAATTAATCAACCTACTCTATGCTTCCATGTTTCAAACATAAACAATTATACTGAGAACAATTCGTTATAAGATTGATTATCAAAGGAAGAGCGAGATTGGGTCACAGGTTTAAGCCCGCAATGGTAGTTTTGTTGCTGAAGATTCCAAGGCAGTGACCCTTTTCTTACTTCTGTATGTTTGTGGTTTGTGTGTTTTGGTAAATTAGTTTACGTATTAAATACTGATGTAGTTGCCGTGTTCTTCGAAGACCACACCTCCTGGTATATATTTTAATGCCTATTCTTCTTAAGTAATATCTAAATTTTTATGTCAGTTTTTATGTTTTTATAAACATATCATGCCATTTCGTAAATTGGGAATCGATAACACGTTTTAAAGAGCTTATTGCATCTAACCCAGTCTTGCCAATCTAACCCAGTCTCGCCATACCTTACTATGTCCTGTTATTTATTGCTCTGAAACATCTCCATATCATATGACCACGTTGTTATAAACATAACAAGTCGCCGTATCATCTGGTTTCGGACATAACAAGTCATCGTATCATCTGGTTGCGGATCGTGACAAATGTTTCACCGTTCTAAACATAACAAGTCGCCGTATCATCAGGTTGCGGATCGTGACAAATGTTTAACCGTTCTAAACATATCACGTTGCCGTATAATCTGGTTGCAGATGATGACAAATGTTTAACCATCCTAAACATAACACGTCGTGATACATGTTTAACCGTTCTAAACATAACACGTCGCCGTATCATATGGTTGCGGATCGTGACAAATGTTTGACCGTTCTAAACATAACACGTCGCTGTATCATCTGGTTGCGGATCATGACAAATTTTAACCGTTATAAACATAACACGCCACCGTATTATCTGGTCGCAGATCGTGACAAATGTTTAACCGTTATAAACATTAACACGTCGCCGTATCAACTGGTTGCGGATCATGACAAATGTTTAACCGTTCTAAACATAACACGTCGCCGTATCATCTGGTAGCTTAACAAAATAAAAAATCACTAAAACACAGTATATTGCAAGTAATAGGTAATGTCATCTACAAATAATAAAAAGTAGTGTGCATATTGTAAAGACATATATAAATTAATTCCGGTCCTACTAATAAAAAAATCATGTAACGACTTGTTTGTTTCCTGGCGTCACTAAATGATTATTGCAATACTCCAATTACATTTTGAAGAAAAGCGGAATATTGAGTTTATATTTCAGTACTTGTCGTTGCCCTTTTAAATGAATAGTAACATTGTTTATTTGAAGTAATTAAAAAAAAATGTTCATATGCGCATATGCATAAACATCTTCCAGTTAAAGGTCAGGCGTCTTCTTAGACTGTAAAGTTTGTACATTTGTAAAAATACATTTGTATTTACTTGGGTTCATAAATTCAAACAATTCACTTTTATAAATGAAAAAAAAATAGATTCGCATACGCAGACAAATGGAATGGAAGAAAATAAATGATATGAATAAATTTGCAATTAAGAGTAACAGTGGCGCTGTATTTCATTTTCAGCTGTTTTACCTTGTGCAATGAGTATATATGTGCAATTAATTAGACTAAGTGTTGAATACATTGTACACCTTATGTACAAATTATAGGACACACTCTGGTTGATGAGATATCTAATTTCTGATTGAAGATAAAATGAAATAAACAGCAATCTAGTACGATATAAAAATGGTCATTTATAAACAACAGTCACTATTAACACCAATGCAAAAATGAAAGGGGACATTTTACAATTAACTCTAAATTTAAATATCATCAGGAAAAATAGCATGCATAAATAATCGAAATCATAAAAAAGTTTTCATAAAAAGTGTGTGGAATGATAAAACGGTACTATTGCAGTATATAATATCCCACCCGTTATGTGAAGATTAACTTGATAAAACAATATGTATTGTGTTTAGAGTCGCCTTCAATAATGTTTCAGTTATATCGCGGCGACGGTGTCTATTTAAGCTGCCACACTAGAGTATCATGCCGCAGACACATGGTATGATGTCCCACCAAGTCACATTTTACTGACACTGGACCGACCAGTCCTTGAACTTTCCCCTAAATGCTGAGCGCCAAGTGAGGAAGTTTCTAGAATTTTTTTTTTAAACCATTGGTATGACCGGACCGAGAATCGAACTCACGGCCTTCTGCAAGACCACACTGTGCTGTATGTATGAAATAAAATGAAATATTGATTAACCTTACTTGGAATAATGTAATTTGGTCTGAAATGACAATTAATTCAAAATTATGAAAACGTACAAATAAAAACAAAGACTAAGAATTACAAATAAGAACAAAGACTGATAATTAAAAATAAGAACAAAGACTGAGAATTACAAATAAGAACAAAGACTGAGAAGTGCAAATAAAAACAAAGACTGAGAATTACAAATAAAAACAAAGACTGAGAATTACAAATAACAACAAAGACTGAGAAGTACAAATAAGAACAAAGACTGAGAAGTACAAATAAAAACAAAGACTGAGAATTACAAATAAGAACAAAGACTGAGAAGTACAAATAAGAACAAAGACTGAGAATTACAAATAACAACAAAGACTGAGAAGTACAAATAAGAACAAAGACTGAGAAGTACAAATAAGAACAAAGACTGAGAAGTACAAATAATAACAAAGACTGAGAAGTACAAATAAAAACAAAGACTGAGAATTACAAATAAGAACAAAGACTGAGAAGTACAAAGAATGAATTTATATTGACATGAGTTAACATGGATGTATATACCAATATACAATGTAATAAAGTTATACATGATAAAACATAAACTAATGGTGATACAGACTTACATCTTTGATACCGATACGTGTACATATTGGATATAACATAGAAGACAATGTTTAATTTCCTTTATATATACAACAATTGCTGTGATGTGACGTAACGTTAAATGACGACTTATATATTAGTAATAGATGTAGCTTTCAATCAATTATAAAAACAAAATACAAGTAAAACTCTCTCTCTCTCTCTCTCTCTCTCTCTCTCTCTCTCTCTCTCTCTCTCTCCAATTAAACATGTGTTTACAATGGCACATTTAAAACCAAACAATGTTAATATAGCACTATACATTATAGTAAAGAAAAACAAGACAAACTTAAAATACAAACAGTATGTTACGTATATGATATATCATACCAACCATTCGATTAACTTAAAAAGTGGTACTATATTCCATTGTAAGCAACAATTGGCGTTTTATGTAGTCAAGTAAAATTTATAATTTATCTAAATACTTAATGCAAAATTTAATTCAACAAAAAGAGCAGTTAATTCAAACAATCTTATGTTTCGTCCACTAGAGACAACGAAGGTAAAACACCTTATGATACATCTATTGCATCTGTACACTTTCGTAGAACTCTTTCATTTATTTATAATAGCTCAGACTAAAAGGTTTTACAGTTGGATTGTGTTCTTTGTTCTATATAAAATAAGGTCAAGGATTTCTACGGTAAAAAGATCCCGTAGAATTGTTTTAAAATACTTTTTTCTTAGCAGAAATGTATCCGCACATAAACAATGCACAATAACTGGTAGGTTGACCAGCTTGATTTTTTAAAAAGACAGTGCAGTGGTACCCTTAGATTTATTTGAAAAAAAAAGTCTTCAAATACATTCATCTGTTTAACTCCTTTAAAAGTCACTTTTTCACTAGTGATATCTTACTGCAGTATATGTTATGCCAGCATTTGCTCTACTCATCTGCAGCAAGAAATCACAGCCCGTATGAACCATTTTGAATATATTTCAAACCAAATTAGACAGGACATTTGTAACCAAAGAATCTTTTTACCGTGACAAAAAACGGTGCAACTACATAATGAGACATTAAGAGTGTGTTCATGAGCTGTAATGAACTATTCAACACCTCTCATGCCACTTAGCATTGATAATAAATAATTTATTTTGATATTTTAGTGATCTCCAGCACTAAATGAGATCCATGTTTTAAAGAACCAGAGATAATGTATGACTCGCAAGCTCTTTTTCTTAATTTTTTTGTTTTTAAAATTCGTGGCAGTAGGCTTTCGCCTTGCTGAACGCTTTTGAAATATTTGGAGTACAAGTTCAGTTGATTTACAAATTGAGCTCGACTTCATCATAATTGTTTATTAATATCAAAATATGTATTACTAAACCACTGAAATGCAATCTCATAGTTGAGTATTACTTCAAAGTAATATTGGCTCAGCTGTGATATATGAAATGGTATTATATAATATATAATAAATGAATTCTGATTAGTCAGAATTATCCCTCAATGAATATAATACTTTATAATGTTTAACAGAGTTTACTTTCGGTGTTTCAAAACTGTGCATAAAATTACGATATACCACTGTTTCTACCGCCCCAATCAATATTACTGAATTGTTCCGATGCATAGCACATCATATTGCACAGCTGAAAAGTCCATAATTGTAAATTAGGTCACTGTGTCACGAAACGTAATCTTAACTGTGTACTGTAATATATGATTTTTTGAAAAGCGGTTTTCACCTGTGAAGAAGTGTTTCTTCAAATGTCTCATTAGACATTAGCTGTGAAATACTAGTGTATGCAGCATGCAAATTTGCTACTACTTAAGCAATAAAGCATCAGTGGTACAGAGTGCTATATGTTTGGGTCGTCCAGCTGAATTTGAGAAAGAATCCAGTTCACAAACAAATTGATTGAAATGGAATGGCAATGCTAGGCACATGCACATATGGTGTATGTCAGTATACATTCCATAAATTGTCGAAACTCTAAAGCCAAAACCAAACGTGTCTACCATCTTGAAGAGATGTGTTCTTCGCTCATTTTAGAGACTGTTTTATCTGTTTTCCTCTCATATTTCCGCTCGATCCATACGTAGAGGTAAGACTTACATATATAGGTGTAAGCCCACAATTGATTTTTGTTCTTTTTTTAAAAAATAAATAATAAAAGTTTGAAGGCTTGTCATACATAGAAATAAAGGAAGTGAAACTTACATTTTATTGTTTGTCAACCTTTGCACTACGAAAATATGATGAGTAAGGTAGGGGTCATGTGTCATATAAGGAAGTCTTTTCTGTTCACTGTGTACGCTGTTGACAAAGTGAAAGTAGACTTCTGAAATCACGTATTCATAGCCCAGTTTTCGAGCATTTAAATTCACAATTCAAACATGACAATGCTTTCAAAATGTTCAAATTCACCAATAATGCCATTCAAATAAAAAAAATGAGTATAAAATGAGGAAAATGCATTTTTAAAGAAAAAGAAGCAATGCTTACTTATAACTGCCATTTTGCGACTACCCCATGGAAGCATTTCCTGTTTCCAATAGTGGTACTATGCCTATATGGCAGCAATAATCTTGCACTCAATGAAAATGTTTAAGTATTCGAATATATATATAAATAACTAGATTTAGAACAAAGTTCAAGTATTCATATATATTATTTAATATTATCATTTAATGCATTTTTATGAAAAGCAAATTGAATTTTTTCTAAACTGAGTATATGTATGTTTATTTAGTCGAGTTTTATTAAGAACCCATTTGCTTGGTGAAGCTTATTGCATTGTAATGAAACGAAACGAAACGAAACGAAATGAAACGAAACAACAAGACATGAAAAAACAAGAATATTGAAAATGAAAAAAACATTATCGTTAGGAAACAAAAAGCACAGAGTGACAATGAAAAATAATTTCACCTATTCCATTGGTTAAGGTCAGATAGAAATGAAAAATATAAAACAAATACATGGCGGTTAGGCAAATGACATATTGAGATATTATGAATGGGGATAAATGAGATAATTGTCCTGCTATCAGTGCGAATGGAACACGGTCTCAAAGTTAAATGATTAAATCAATTTACACCATATTTCACCAAAAACCACAATTTTAATCAACATTAATTTAATATGACACATGGAATAATTTATGTGTTCTATCACATATTTTATTTTGCTTATGCTTTCGTTGGCCGATATTGGATCAACCGATGTTATTGCTTTTCAATATTGGAAGGCATCATGCGTAGGGAAGATATATCAAATTTATTCTAAGCTGGTATTCAGACTGCAAATACATTTAAATTTCAAATACTAATCTTTTTATACCTTAGATTATTGTCAGAAATTGATGTGTTCGACAAAATTGTTGATTCATAGCACGAGTGTAAGCAAACATTTATACATAAATTGTCAGAAATGGGGTTCTCAATATCTATGAACATTTTTTTGAAAAGACATATCCGGAATTGTCTGGTTTGATAATATTCGATAAATACTCCATTTTAAATAGGGTTTGGACGACGTTGCTGTGAACAGTTTTGAGTCATCATACGTTATAATTAAGTTGTGAAATACACATATAAGTATGTATGTCACTCGTCTATTTCTTGAAAACATTTAAAATTAAAAACTTCTTTTCGTGTTTCCTTTTTCTGAGTATCCGGTTTGAGTTTTTTTGTATCGGTTTGGATAAGAAATTGACTCCCAGTTATCGTCAAATCTAGGTTCAAAATAAAAGGAACAGAGAATTTGTCAATGCAGATCTGTAATACACGATGTCTTGTTCAGTTTATCACCGATAAGATGGGAAAAGGGTGCGAAATACATCACAAATGTTTATTACAAGACAACCTAGACAAGATTCGGCCACCGTCAACATTCCATTAACCAGCAGAACTTCTGGACCTAAATTCATCAATATTTTGAATCTGAGATTTAAACTCAAAATGAAAAAAACAAATAAAAATAAAATAATACCTATTAACCGAGCATATTACTGTATATTTATTTGCAGTTTTTTGGTGATTATTTAACAGAAAATATTACAGAATCACATTCATGTATGTCTACAGGGTTTTACAGAAATGTAATATTTGAGCCTGAGTCCGATTCTCAGACTCAAAGTATTGAAGAATTTAATCACGTGGCTCCAAAGTTCAAATCGAGTAAGAAGTGTAATAAATGTAGGGAGGGTAGGGTCTGGAGTCGTTATAAATGTAGGGAGGGTAGGGTCTGGAGTCGTAATAATGAAGGGACGGTAGGGTCTGGAGTCGTAATAAATGTTGGGACGGTAGGGTCTGGAGTCGTAATAAATGTTGGGACGGTAGGGTCTGGAGTCGTAATAAATGAAGGGAGGGTAGGGTCTGGAGTCGTAATAAATGTTGGGACGGTAGGGTCTGGAGTCGTAATAAATGAAGGGACGGTAGGGTCTGGATTTGTAATAAATGAAGGAACGGTAGGGTCTTGAGTCGTAATAAATGTTGGGACAGTAGGGTCTGGAGTCGTAATAAATGAAGGGACGGTAGGGTCTGGAGTCATAATAAATGAAGGGACGGTAGGGTCTGGAGTCGTAATAAATGTTGGGACGGTAGGGTCTGGAGTCGTAATAAATGAAGAGACGGTAGGGTCTGGAGTCGTAATAATTGAAGGGACGGTAGGGTCTGGAGTCATAATAAATGAAGAGACGGTAGGGTCTGGATTTGTAATAAATGAAGGAACGGTAGGGTCTTGAGTCGTAATAAATGTTGGGACAGTAGGGTCTGGAGTCGTAATAAATGAAGGGACGGTAGGGTCTGGAGTCATAATAAATGAAGGGACGGTAGGGTCTGGAGTCGTAATAAATGTTGGGACGGTAGGGTTTGGAGTCGTAATAAATGAAGGGACGGTAGGGTCTGGAGTTGTAATAAATGAAGGGACGGTAGGGTCTGGAGTCGTAATAAATGTTGGGACGGTAGGGTCTGGAGTCGTAATAAATGAAGGGACGGTAGGGTCTGGAGTCATAATAAATGAAGGAACGGTAGGGTCTAAAGTCATAATAAATGAAGGGATGGAGGGACGGTAGGGTCTGGAGTCATAATAAATGAAGGGACGGTAGGGTCTGGAGTCGTAATAAATGAAGGGACGGTAGGGTCTGGTGTCGTAATAAATGAAGGGACGGTAGGGTCTGGAGTCGTAATAAATGAAGGGACGGTAGGGTCTGGAGTCGTAATAATTGAAGGGACGGTAGGGTCCAGAGTCGTAATAATTGAAGGGACGGTAGGGTCTGGAGTCGTAATAAATGTTTGGACGGTAGGGTCTGGAGTCGTAATAATTGAAGGGACGGTAGGGTCTGGATTTGTAATAAATGTTGGAGCGGTAGGGTCTGGATTCGTAATAATTGAAGGGACGGTAGGGTCTGGAGTCGTAATAAATGAAGGGACGGTAGGGTCTGGAGTCGTAATAAATGAAGGGACGGTAGGGGCTGGAGTCGTAATAAATGTTGGGACGGTAGGGTCTGGAGTCGTAATTAATGAAGGGACGGTAGGGTCTGGAGTCGTAATAAATGAAGGGACGGTAGGGTCTGGAGTCGTAATAAATGTTGGGACGGTAGGGTCTGGAGTCGTAATAAATGAAGGGACGGTAGGGTCTGGAGTCGTAATAAATGAAGGGACGGTAGGGTCTGGAGTCATAATAAATGTTGGGACGGTAGGGTCTGGAGTCGTAATAAATGAAGGGACGGTAGGGTCTGGAGTCATAATAAATGAAGGGACGGTAGGGTCTGGAGTCGTAATAAATGTTGGGACGGTAGGGTCTGGAGTCGTAATAAATGAAGGGAGGGTAGGGTCTGGAGTCATAATAAATGAAGGGACGGTAGGGTCTGGAGTCATAATAAATGTTGGGACGGTAGGGTCTGGAGTCGTAATAATTGAAGGGACGGTAGGGTCTGGAGTCGTAATAAATGAAGGGACGATAGGGTCTGGAGTCGTAATAAATGAAAGGACGGTAGGGTCTGGAGTCGTAATAAATGAAGGGACGGTAGGGTCTGGAGTCGTAATAAATGTTGGGACGGTAGGGTCTGGAGTCATAATAATTGAAGGGACGGTAGGGTCTGGAGTCATAATAAATGAAGGGACGGTAGGGTCTGGAGTCGTAATAAATGAAGGGACGGTAGGGTCTGGAGTCGTAATAAATGTTGGGACGTTAGGGTCTGGAGTCTTAATAAATGAACGGACGGTAGGGTCTGGAGTCATAATAAATGTTGGGACGGTAGGGTCTGGATTTGTAATAAATGAAGGGACGGTAGGGTCTGGATTTGTAATAAATGTTGGAGCGGTAGGGTCTGGATTCGTAATAAAGTAGGGACGGTAGGGTCTGGGGTCGTAATAACTGTTCCATCTTCGATAATGACGTTTCCTGTTGAGGGTAGTCTAATGACAAAATAAAGAAATGCATAAATGAAAATAATAATGACAATGGAATAGACGAAACGATGAACATGGCCTTCCATTTACAAGCTAATTGAAGTGTTTAAATCAAATGACAAATTATTTTAATCGTATTTGTTCAGTATAGAAAACGTTAATAAATGTTAATAAATGTCTCCATCCTTTTCTTCTTCTTGAAGAATTTAAGCTTGAAAAGTTTTTCTTATATCATTTTGACATTTATATTTTAAACATAAAAAATATTTAATGTATATCAAATGGTCATGAAATATGACGGTACTAAAGATGTACTTATATGATATTACGAGTTGTGAATATGTTATTATGACGATGTATTTATGTACAAGTCTGAAATCAAAAATCTGTTCTGGTATGTTCTGTTCTATTCTGTTCTGTTCCCTCCTGTAGGGAATTTAGCGAGTAAACTAAAATGCATCTCTCCTGCTAGTGTGACCAAGAATAACGTGGAAATGTCCATGGGGTATATTTTCTCATTATTTTCTTTTTAAATTTAAATGGCTTATCATATAAAACACTCTTACAGCTATCCACCAACCATTTGCAATCTCTTAATTTAACTTTGTCGATAAAAGCCAAACGTTCCGTCTCTCTATATATATTCATTAGTAACTTCTTTGCCTTGTTTTGAAGGTCAATGTTTGAATCAAGGTCAATACTTCGTAGTGAAATAAATTTGTTGGAGTTTGCAACTTGATACTGAAAATAAAAAATTATGATGGAAATGATGTAAATGTTAATCATATAATAATTTGTAAGCATAATATAATAAAAGTAATTAACAGTTCAGTCAAAGGAATACGATGTCTTACAAAAGGCAAAGTTGTAAATAATTTTAAAAAAAAAATGTGAGGAGGTAAGCATGTAGATTGCATTCAGAGCTACGTTGTGGATAATTAAATATAATGTATGAATAATAAAACATCATTGTGAGATTTCATTGGGTGACATTGAGAAGAACATATTTTATTTATGTGCATTGAAAACTTATTTACTGTTTATAAGCACATTTCTAATTTTTAAGTTAAAAGTGAAGTTCAACAGTATGTTTGAAAGTTTGTCAATTATGTACTAAAAGACAGTTGTTTTTCTTTTTTATGAAGTGTCTATAAAATGTCATGATTAAAATACTTTTAGAAATAGGTATGCCAAACATTACTTGATGAGTGCATGTATTTAGAGCGAGCATAGATCTTGAAGTATTGGAGGCGTGTTACGATGGTAGCGTAAACATTCGCATGGTTTCCGACAACTTGCTTTTAGAGATAATCTGTTGAAAGCAGGTTATATTTTAATATTGCTTGTGACTTGACATATGATACATTTTTTATGAAAATAAAACACCGATACACAAATTCGAAGGATATACATATTCTTTATTTCAAATTGAATATGGATTTGTCGACAAAGTAATAAAAGAGTTCTGTCTTCCTCTCTTATTTGCTAGTATATCTTTAAATAACATTGTTATGCTAACGTTCAATTTGTTTTTACTCTAAATATAGAATGTTTCCGATGAAAAAAAAATATATAAATGCTCGATTATTAGTATCACATCAATGGTCAATCTGATAAAAACATAATTTTCACATTATGTGTTACATAACGTCTCCCAATTACAAGTTTTATATTATTATATTTTATAATGAGTCAATGTGACATCAACTTTTGATATTCTCGGGTCGACATATAAAAATTCGATGCGTTTCTTCAAATGTCGATATAAATCAAATGGTGACTTTCGCATTATTTTTACCTTTGTCACTTTATGCTTCAAATGTCTTCATATACAAGAAGGCGGCATCGTCGTGTAAAAATGCCATGTAAACAAATGGTTAAAAAAACTTTTAACTGTCAGTCATTTGAAGTAATATCTGCGGTATGTATTACATGTTTATATAACTAGATCAGCCAATCTCGTGTGAGAAATATGTAAAACTAATACAGAGCTGTGGATTCTCACGTTTGGTCTTGTTGATTTACTGTTTGGCAGTTAGTATTCAGGGCGTATTGTACTGTAAACTAACACAGCGGTGTTAAATCATACTCGCTTAGTTGTATTATAACATTTTACAATATATATATAGTGGCTAATACAAGACTGTTATGGACATGTATATGCCATTAGAAATGTAAATGAAGATAGACTTATAACAAAGGAAACCTGTAATAGATAAAATCAAGTATCAATATTCAAGAATAACAATATCAAATTTAAACTCACTGTTAAAGGAAAATATTTGTGGAAAGTAAACAAACAGTATTATTTATCTAGTAATAGGAAACATACCGTACTTAGTTATGCCTTCGTTCCAGATCCCTTTTCACCTTGTGTTTTATATATACATTATATACATTATTGTAAAATTTCATGAAATGAAAAGAAACTAAAGGAAAGAAATTCTGTGGAAAGAAAATGAATAAAAACAAACATTAATATTTTCCCAAGAGAATTAGTCTTAAACTTAATTCAAACCAAACATTTACTTATGATACATATTGAAATGAATCGTGTGCATCGTAGTAGACATATGTATTATAGATTAAAACACCATAAGGTAGAGACAAGACTATAAAAAAGTGTTTGTTTATTATAGTGTCACCCCTATTAAAAGGGCCAGCCACAATGGATATATGAGACCCCTAAATGTTGTACACAGTTACTTCCCGGAAGCTATCATTGCCAGGCGTTTTGCTGTTAGACATTCGATACCCATAAATTTAACTAGCTGCTGGGAGAGCAACTGGTCGCATAAGAAACACAGTACTTCCACCAGAATGCCAACCTTCGACCTCCAGCTAGGCCCAGGAAGAAAGCATACCATATGAACATGTTACGCTTCAAATTCATTAATGACACAAAACCTTTGTTCTTTATTCTGAGAATAAACAATACTATTTTAATTATATTTTCAAACTATTCATATTCCCTTGGTACCCACTATTGTTTTTTTTGTGTTTTTTTTTGTTTTTTTTTGTGTTTGTTTTTTTATAATTTTAAGAATGATGTAACATTGTCAATGCAATTTGTCTTGCTGAGTCGCCATGTCATTAACAGGGCGTAAAGCATGATTATAGTGTAATACTATCTTGAGTAGACCACGTAGGTCTATTATATGTGGTACTATATGTATGTCATACGGTTAATAGCAAATAAGTACTTATATTGATTAGTCTAAACTACAATCTACATTTCAATGTTGTAAAATGTCTAATATCTCGGACATACCTTATTAACCAATTCAAAATATAATTATCAAATATTTACAAGAACATTTTTTAGCAAACAGGACATTTTAATAAAGACAAAATGGTGTTTAAATGTCATGTTTACATACAAAAAAAACAATAATAAAACGACATGTAAGTATAGATATTACAATCATTAAAATAACTATTTATACAGACGAAACAGTAGTTAAAGAACATAATAATAAAGATAAACAGTGTTGAAATGAAATGTAAGTACATTTGTATAGAGAAAACAGTCGTTATAGGACATGTTGATATGTACAAGGAAGTTTTAATAACTAAATTTTAAATCAGGTAAAAAGTCTTATTGAAGTCATATTTTTAAGCTGGTGTTGGTTTCTATTGCTCAAATGCAATGGCGGGTGTCATTGTCATTGCATTTACAATTTTCTTTATTCCGACGAAACTATTTTCACTCGAATAATAGTAAAAATATATTTAAAGTAGATTAGTTCAACAAAACAAACATTTCTAATCCCGGTACTACCTTTCTTGATCAACATCTGTTTTCGTTTAGATGGGGATTCACCCCGAGCCACATTGTAAGATATTTACAATAACAACAGCATTTGCGAATTGGTTTATCTTTGCGTGACTTCTATGACAATGTTATTTAGGACCTTTCTAATATACATGTATTGGGTAGCTTTTACTTTAAATTATTATAGGTGATCATATCAAGACATTGATCAATGGCAAATATGATACTCGTGCGCGCTGAATACTATTGGCTGACCCTATAACAATTAGCTATCTAACAGAATTCTCATCAACGCAAAGACCGAGAACTCAATTCGCTGATTGTATTTTTTTTGTCGAAACTGTTTTTATTTTAACATTCAAACTAAGAGAACTTCAATAAGTTCCTTAGTACAATGTCATTTTGATTATTTCTGCTCGTCTTGGTATGCCGGTCTTACTAAAAAGTTAAAACACAAACTCAAAATAAAGTTGTACAATTCTTATTTAACGTATCACCAAGGTCTAGTGTAACCTGCTTTATGTTAGAAACAGTTAATGTACTGGGGGTTGAGGATAGAGTAAAACAACTAAGACTTAATCACGTTTTAAATATTTTCCATGGCACCGCGCCAACATATCTTTACGATAACTTCCATAGGGTGTCTTCTATTCATAACTGCACACGGTTAAGTGGAAGTAATTTAATAGTTCCGCATGCTAAGAGTTTCGTTTCATGCACCTTTTATTGCAATGCAATTGCTGACTGGAATAATTTGCCTTACGATTTGAAGAAATTAACCAATAAGCAAACTTTTAAACGTGAAGTTAAAAACATTTATGTAGCTCCTGGCAGGATAGAGAAAATTTGAATATTTAATTTTTAAGTTTATGAAGAAAATATTTCTTTTATTGTGTACCCTTTATATGTATTATTCAGTTTTTCAGGGTATAAGATAATTAAATGTTTTTGTATTGCTACATTTTAACAAATTTATATCAAATGTCTACATTCTTAAGATTTAATGTATATCATATTTTTTTTATTTTTTAAAAAAAATCCCAATTTTCAGGGAAGTTGGAAATAAGCGCGTTTGCTGCTTTAATGGGTTATCCCAGGTTAAAAGCTCTTTAATTTTTAGATGATTACGATAATTATTTTACTTTTTTATTTATCTTGATTTATTATTGTTATTTTATCGTCATGATATATATGTTGTATAATGATATTATATACCTGAATAAATTTGAATTGAATTGAATTGATTGCCGGTTCCACACCAAGCATTAACTAATCAGATGCTCTGGTTACATGTATTTATCGTAGTTTGTTCTACCAATAATTACTATTCCATTTCTGCTTTGCCTTCTGCAATGTCGCTGAGTACATCTACGCCAACCGTCCATTGGTTTACCTGAATATATTTGTGTTATACATAATAAATATGATTGTGCTGTCGTCGCATTTGCCGATGATAGTTCTGGAGACTTATTTTGTCTCGTTTTCATATGTGATGATGCTTGGGATAGAGTGAGGTTGGGCCAATCTGTAAACTAGGTCATATCTCCCTTGTGGCGATTTTGCGATCAAATATTCGAAAGTGATAATTCCTGATGGCACTTATGTATATTTGTATTGTTCTCATTATTATAATTATTGTTATATTTATCAACTGTGCTTGTGTTTTGTTATATGTGTGCCCTTTGATAGTTCCAATTCATATTGGATATATTGCTTCCTATTTTCCATCCACAAATCTGATACAGTACTGGAAGAAATTTTAAAAAAAGGAAAACGCACAAAAATGCGTTTAGTTTAGTTTATACTTATTGATTAAGCTCGAATGCGAGACAAATTCAAAGCTCATATGAACCGCTACCGAGTCCTCATCTTGGGTATAACCAGAACTGAATGATTTTATTTAGAAGCATCTGATCGATTTGGGGATTGAACCCGCAATCTCTGACTTGGGCAGCCAACCTTCTACCCACTACATTATCGCCCCACTTGTTGTTTGAACGTCTGCTTGTTGTTGTATCGTCTCTTGTTGTTGAGTGATATTAACAGCAAACATGTCTCGCTTCAAATGTATAAATTCTCAATAATCACCACAAACGTATTTTTAAAAGCGATTTATTTCTTTCTAATGTTCTGGTTTCATATTGAAATCACTGCCCTCCCTTACGGCACGTTAACTGACACTTTACCAAATAAAATCTCACATTGTTCCATCTTTAAAGAGGTAAAATAATTCACAGGACAATAAAATATCCTCATGTAGTTACCATAGTGATGAACAATACGCCATATATAAATTCTCTCACAATGGCTTGTTAGATTTAATTGACAATTGATGATTATTAATTTTGATTTTACACATTTACACGTTCAAGTCAAACTTATTGTTTCTAGAATTACTCGATAGGGATATGTAGCACACTGGCAGTCGAGACCACATTCACAACATGTAACGTGAACGCTTTATTGAACACATGTTGTTTTGTTTTAGTGCAATATTGATATTGAAACGCGGTCCACACGTCAGAAAATGCAACTTTGCGATCAACAACTGCACAACACATGTCCTTTTATGGCGCCGACACAATATCAGTTGTGTTTAAAAGCATGGGCTTCACAATGATTGAATGCAGACATTTTTATGTATATTTGCTTTTTCGTAAATACTTCAGGGAAATAACCGTTGACGTTTAGTTGGTACATATATAAATCACGCCAAGTTGTAGTTATTTCCCTTTATTCTATTTATGCTTGTAGCGAACACAGTTTATGTTAAGTAAACACTAATATAATAAAGTTAAGCGGGCAACAATTGGACTTACTTTAAGTTTGCTTTTTTATTATGTTGCTTATGTAACAATATAATTACATAGTAGTATTGTTCAATCTCGAGCTGTGTAAAGATCATTAACAAACACATTTATAATGCAATCAACGAATGTATCGTCTAACTGTCTTCTCCCCATTGAATAACATTATAAGTTAAGTGATCGAAAGTTTACACTTAATTTAAACAGTTAAACCCAAATGACATTAACAATATCCCTTTGAAGTACAAAACAGATAATTTGTAGCCTGTCATAAACTCATCACCCGCTGACAAGCCCGGCACCTAGAGTTTATATATATCACCTTTCAAGCTCATCTTCAAAGGCGGTTTTTGAGGTATTTGAATTCGTTGCAGTTCGCGTACCATTCGTTCATTATTTGGTTTCTTACGGCGTGGATTGTATCCTACGTGCCTACATGTATATAAAATTGCATAAACATTGAATAAACAATCCGCTAACACTCCTTTCATTTAAAAGAAAATAAAAACAAAGGATTTTGATTCAGAGCGATGCGGTTTGTTTGCGAGTATTTTTTAGGTTTTACTTACATCATTTGCATGTCACGATCTGAACACTTGAGTACAAGTAAATGTCATAAATGTGAGGCTCATATCGTAATTTCGTCCCCAGGGGTTTATAAATTAATAGGTATCGGAATAACATTTATGAAGCATTGCATTTTTATCACGACGTATTTGTTTATTTCATGTTGGATGAATAAGACGTAAATTAATTAACGAAAGAGGCAGCTTAAGGTTAAGATAATGATATCTAAGTCAATCATGATCACCTAAATGCTTTTTTTCCTATTTAAGTTTAAAAATATTTAAATATATACATGTACTTGAATTTGTTTGTGAAACAGGAACCAGTCAATTTGCATTAAAACTTAATGTGTATACATATGACTTCATGTCATCAATAAATTACGTGACGTGGATATTTTGCGCAATTAAAATAAAAAACATATTGTAAAGGAACTAAGAAAGTACATTTCAAGTAACATTCAAAGAACATTGTCACCACGTCATCATACACATATTTAATAAAACATTAAAATAAACACAATATAAAAAGATAGAAGAAAAGACAGCACACACACACACACAACCACAATATTAGAACAGCCAATAGCAAATCTCTACTAAGGAACTTAAACTTGATTAACGTTTTATATTCTTACGCTTTCCCTTGTCGTATTATCACAAAAGGAGATGTAAACTAATAAAGACCTATTTATGGATTTCTCTCACACTAAAGCTGCATGCATGTGTATTGTATTAAACAAAACAAAACAAAACATCTAAGTAGACACTTAGAACGCTACCTATATTGAATCAACACCAAGGAATGGCGCCCTAAACGACATAACGTCGGATGCGCGTCAAATACAGCATGACGCAACGTTATTTGCTTTTTTGTAAAAGCCATTGCAATAAACGACGCTGAGGTCGAAAGTGCTACGGTAAAAGTAAGAAATGCATACGCAAATGTACTTGATTACATTGCAAAATGACAGATTGCTTACGTAAACAACTGGGGAACATTTTCAATTCGTTAGTTTTGAGCAAATGGTCATAGATAATTGGAAATATTTAGATCTGTGCGTTGTATTTTAAACAACATATTAACAAAAACGGGTATAACTGAACGCTTACTTAAACTAGCTATTTGCATGTAGATAGCTGTGCTATGTGTAATTGTTTCATACAAATTGCGATACGGACATTCAAATGGTCGGATAGCGATTTAGTTATTTATGACACGGCTGAAGAAAATTACTTCATTTAAGAGAAACCAAGAAGAAGTCTAGTAATCTAGTAAGGCATGAATACTCAGATTTATTCTCCAAAAACGTTTCCTTATATCTTAACCTTAAAACAATGAAAGAAAGTTACTTTTAAAGGGGTCGCAAATGTTAATATAAACTCAAGTTTAACATTCACATCTGAAAAACTGTCCAATGTAGTTCAATTGTGTAATATTTTATTCAGAAATATAACCATAAAAAGGGGGAAATGTGTATGGTAAAGTTGAACAAGTTCCTACATCAGTGCATAAATTTGTATTTATATTAAAAATTAAGGGGAAAAGACTAAAAGAAATACAAGAATCTTGAACTAGTGTGTTGGTTTTTTTTCATATCAATTAAAGTCAACAAATACAGAGTAACAAACATCAAGGTATTCGTGGATTTCATCAACAATCACTGGCTTAATTATTTTATTTCTTATTAATTGAAATAAAGCTAATATTATAAGTATAGATATTCAAACTAAAATACGTTGAAATAGTTTTAATAATTTTGTTTTCATAGGAGTAAAATATAAAAGAAGAGATAGTTAACCATAAGTTTGGACGATAAATGGTTCGTATATGCATATAATAGCCATTGGACTTTTTATGTTTTTCTTAGCTTCATATTTACACTGTTTGTATTATTTAAGTAATATACAAATACAAATACAAGTATGTAGTTTTTACATACAATTACATGAATAATGAAAATATAATTATATATATTTATATATAGTGTAAATGGGTCGGGCTACAAGTTTTAACAGCATTAAATAACTGTTTGGCTTAACATAAACATAGAGTCAAATTCTAGTCTACTTTATTAAGCAACCACATGTCTTAAACAACAACATTTTATTTTTACTATTTTTATAGTTTTGATTTTAATCAACCTCTACTGTATATAGATAACATATTGTAACAGATATAAGACAATAACTTTACGAGACGTTATCTCCAATGACACATTCTCCACACCAGCACAAACACAAACATGAACACAAAATGTACAGCAATCATTATAATACATACAAAAACTGAAGATATGACAATATAAATATGGTCTAATTAAAATCTAATTAATACCTTATTCCATGCAAAGATTCATTATATTACGAGTATCAAACACCAGTTTTGTCAACATTTTTAAGTTTTTAAGCACTGTAAAAAAAATAAGTTCTAAACTGAGTGTTTGACAAATATGCAATTTTTTATCAATAATTTACGGACAGATCAGTACTTTAAGCAGTGTACTGTGTGATCAAACAAGTTAGATAAACAAGGGATATTGCTGTGCTGAAATAAACAATTACAATATAGAAAATATATATGCACAGTTTAGTTTTTAGAATAAAAAGAGTATGAAATTGAGAATTTGATTTTATACACCGTTCCATCTCACGAATAGAAGAAAACAAGAGTAAAATTCAATAAAAATGACATCTGAATTCAAGTAATGATTAATATACAGAGGTAAATCATTACAATAATCTTGACCATCTTTAGGAGAAAAAAGTTATGAATATTTTCTTGTCTTTAAAATTTAAATAATTATAAAATTGTTAACAGTCTATTTTCACGTGTTACATAGAGAATCTTACATGGGTGCTCATTTATTATTGAATTTATTAAACAAAATATAGTTTGCGAAACTCTGCCGAGCCGCGTTATACGGAAATGCGAGGGAAGACTCGGAAGTAATATTACACTTATATAAAAATATGTCATGGATTTATTTCACTCATGGACCGTTAATTATGTGATTAAAGAATTTTAATAAGTTCAAAACAAACATGTGTTGAATTATAGGTAACTGAAGGTGTACGGATAAATATTAGTCGAGGATAATTGTTTTGGCGGAAGAATATGAGTTTGCAACTATTTTTTCGCAAAAACAACGAATCCTAACTAATATTCATCCATACGCGTTCGATAACAGTTTTATTGTATACATTGATATCATTAAGAACTGTTAACAATCATTAAATGCTATTTTTTTTCTTTAAATTGTTCATATAAATAATATTTTCGTTACACTCTTATTCCTAACTTTCATACAGAAAATAGTACACTAAACGTCATTTTGCAATTTAACGTTAATTGAGTTCACGTCCGTTATAGAAAAATCTTTAATTAATTTCATTTGTGTCAGAGGTATTCTAACCAATGGGATGTAGAGTCTGGTCTTATTTTATCCTTAATTGAGACCTATTATGCCGAAATATATATTGTAACCAAATTAATATTTTATTTATATAGAATGTTCTTTGATAAGATGGCGAAAAAAGGTCCTACTTCCGTTGCGCGTGCTAAAGTTCCCGTGCAATACCAATACGTGCACTGTCATAAAACTCAACATGCCCTTCATATATATAAAACAAAAGGGACAATATGAAGGGATACAATACATATACAAATTTAAGGAAAGCCATCCGCGAAGGTTGGCGTCCATATAATGTCTTCTGTGGCGTAGTGGTTAAGGAGTCCTCTTTTGAAGCGCGAGGGCGAAGGTTCGAATCCCGGTGGAAGTATTTGGGGTTGTCTTATACAGCCGATTACTCATCCAGCAACTAGTTAAATTGAGGGGTACCAAATGTCTAACAGTCTGACGCCTGTCAAAAATAGCTTTCGAGAAGTAACTGTGTATAACATAAAGGTGTCCCATAAGGCCATTGTGGCTGGCCCTTTCAATAGGGTTGACACTTAAATTAATGCATATTTTTACTTTTATAGCGGGAACTACTAGTATCATATGCAAACCGTAACAATCCATAAGCACTCCTCATGTGTTCATCCGCGCCAACGATAACAATAGGTAACACTAAAAACGTAGACGTGGCAGAAGCATGATCATCATTTTTTTCTTCGATAACGTGCAGCAAACAATGGCTCGATGTATGCTTCTTTTTCGTCTTAATTAAATCAGGGCCAATCATTGATTTATTAAAAACTTATTAACATTGTATCTTATAAACTAGACAAATACTGATCGAAGTCTTCCTAGGTAGATCAAGTGCTTGCCATATGCGAATAAACAGTATTGCTCGAGGACACCACATAAAGCCGTGGCGGAGGATCGAACCCAATATCCCACGATCCTGGTGTCTGGTGCTTTATTACTTGACCACGCGTTGCAATATGTATGAGTAGTTGACTAGTAGTCTGTAGTACAGACCCAGCTCTCCCGACTGGATCTGTTAAATAGCAATGTTGGGAAAGCCGCATTTGAGCACGTTGATTGGTCAGTTGCATCAATTGGGAGTTTGCATGACGTCACAATTTAGTAAGCGTTCAATTGCTATGAAATGTGGGACAGGCATAGAATTCCCTGCTTTTTCATTGATGGTTACTATACCTGATTCGGGAGATATCAGGTTCTGGGATATATTAAGTTGGCTAGTGTATAATTAATAATGTGCTTCCCTGGACGTTTCATCGCCGTTGTTTTCTCTAGTATATGTTTGCACATTTTAATGCTAAAATCAAAATGATATTCGTATTATCTTACTATAAGCAGACTTCGTATTAATAACAATTGGTCACACGTCATATTTGGTGTGTACAAGTTTGCAAACAGTATAGTTTGATTTATATTGAATAATAGCAAACGTATTTTTCAGGAAAATATAGGGACAACGTAAAGAAACACATTTTGAGCGAGGAAGTAAAAAGTCCCGTGCGTATGTTTAAGGTTTTATCAAAGTTTAGCCACCACGAATCTGGGTACTACATTGCTATTCAATATACGAATACCTCGCGAAGTTTTAGTTCTTCTCTTATTTATGTATTTATGTTCGTGAGTCTTGTGTCTTGACCAGCGCCGAAACAAAATGATTGCCATGTGTTGAAAATGGCATCAAACTGCGTTTGAAAACAAAAATAAATGAATAAAAAAAGTAGCGGCGACACACTGATCGAATCAATTTGTTTGCTTATTTTAAAGAGATAGTAATAGTTGAATGAATAAATGGATGAATGAATGAATGAATGAATGAATGAATGAATGAATGAATGAATGAATGAATGAATGAATGAATGAATGAATGAATGAATGAATGAATGAATGAATGAATGGTATTTTACGGCACGTCGACACATAAATAGGTCATTTTGTGCGCGCAAAGATTAATGGACGTGATGATGACAAAATATATAAAATAAATACAGTTAAAGATTTATTAAAACTATTTACAAATAAATAAATGAAAATTATTTACTAGTAATAGTTGAAGAGATACTGATGTAAATGGCCAACATTAGTTTCCGGCCTTTAACAACTCGATACTGCATCTCAACTCGTACAAAAATCGTTATTTAGAGTGCACTGAACGTATAAACTTTGGTAGAAGAGAAGAACATTATATATATGTTATGTTTTTATGATCACACCATTTTGGTGGTTGTGTTTTTTAATGGTACGTCTCCGGTTTGGCATATACTTTTGTAACATTTCTGGCATTACCAGACATTTACTCCAATGTTCTGTCCATTTTCTCTAATGTTTTTGTACAATGTGCCTTATTTTTTTTTTAATTATTTATACTAGTCTATTTTATTTTAGCTCGATTACAAAGAAAGCTCAAAGCTAACATTAACCGCTCGCGAGTCCGCCTCCTGGGTAGTACAAGTTGTTGTTTTAAAGGCACCATATCGAGCTGGATACCGAACCCAAAACATCCTCTGTGAATGTCCAAGACCCTATCAACAACACTACCTCCCCGCTTGCATTGAATATTGAACCATTCAAAAAATATTCTCTTTAACAGTTTTCTGCAAATCATGTCAATGTAAACAAAGCATAGTGTGCACAGAAAATTGATCTACTTCTACTCAAGCGTAACTCTCCTTCTGACCCACAGATCAATTTGCTAGTGTGACACCCTGTAGCTAAATAGTGTTTCAATTATGTCATATATTACTTTCTGCTAAAATAATGTCGTCTAAGATATTATTTATTTGTCTAGTAATGTGCAATTATGTTTAATGCATTTTCTCTTATGGTTATAATATTAAATTATGCATTCACCTGCTTTTGTTTAACCTCGAATCGTCATGATGTATGAACTCTCTTTGAAACCTCAACCAACAATGGGGCATTGATTTATAGAATATTAAAGCCAATATATCGAGCTAACGGTTACTCAAGCCGGTAATGCCGGTGTACCTTGAAAGCTATATTTGTCATAATCGTCTTTAGCAGAACCATATGCTTATTTTATTATACAAAGATGAAAGTTTTCATAAATAATCAATCGCTTTCAATAATTATATCATTTGCATAGCCCCATAACGAGATACCTACTGGGCGGATTGTGTCGCTTGAAATTAAAATGACTGTGCTCGCGTGACAGCCAGGGGAGAATCCACGATGCCTGAACCGTTTACAGAAGGGGCAACTGTAAAGGACGGCGAGCTTTAATAAATGTGTTTCCCATACTTCAAGGCAATATTGATGTGAAATGTCACTCGTGAATGCATTAACCTTTGAAACCGAATTGGCCATCTCTATGTGTCAATTATATCCTATTGGCCATAAAACGCAGTTTTCCATTCGGATATTAAACAGAGTAAAATTTTCAAAAATGAGTTAACCCTGGTCACCCGGTCTGCACTTTTACCGGTCGATTCTTATGTTAATATTCATATCAATAAAATATCATGTCATACATACTACGCTCTGCGCTTGTTGAAATTCGTAATTGTTGGTTTTAGTATTAATCTTAACTGTTTCTGTGGTTATTCTTGTTGTTGTTGTTGTTGTTGTTGTTGTTGTTGTTGTTGTTGTTGTTGTTGTTGTTTTTGTTGTTGTTTCTATTGTTGTAATTAGTGTAACTTCTGTTGATGCTGTACTGTTTCACGTTTCAGGTAAAGGTATCCTTTTAAGAGACACAAACAAAGATTCATTAAATCGATTGTGACAGTTTAATACTACGTTGGTGCGTGAGTGTTTGTGAAACGTTTGATAGACGTCATCTTAGAGCCTCCATTATTGATGTCGTCAAAAACGGAAGTTGATTTAAGACTTGACCAAATCTGTCCTTTAATATATTGAGTATAAATGGTCTACAGCATTCATAGTTTTATATTTCATGGCCAAAATATGTCGTAAAAGATTGTATTTAAAAACAACAGTATTGGCGATTGGTTTGAAATGCTGGAACAACTATCATAGACTTGAAATGTGTTGTAACAATGTAAATAACCGTATTTTTGTTCTGTGTCCTTGCCATCTCGCAACATGTCGATTTCAGTCAATATGAAATATGCATGATACAGTGTAAGCAGACCTAGACTAAACACTGAGCCAAATCTACATACACAAATAGGGTTAGATAAATCTAGTTAACTGTGAAAAATAGCTTAATATGAAATTGACGTTCTATACAATATGAACGCGGTTTCCTGTCGTGCGTCTTAAGAGGCAATTATGGCTGCATGCATGGATAGTGTTAAAGGTATATAGAACCAGGCGCTCAGTCGCCAGGTTGTCACATTCGTTTGTTGCCATGCATGAACAGATGTTTGTTATACTGAATAGGGTGATAATGTAGGTATAAAATAAACTGGCCCCTCTAATAACAAATTCAATACTATATACATTTAAAGCTAAAGTGAATGTTGTCTTGAATATGGTTTGTTTTAATATTTAGCGTCATATTTATGTCATCGAGAGTTTACAAACGATCAGTTAACCTAACCTCTCTTTCCTTGGATATTGATATAGGAGAACCAGTATTCGAGCACACCCCATCTCCGCAACTAACTTATAACTTTTTCACGTTAATTAATGGTGAGAGACGAATGACAATGAGACGCAATGCCGTATATCAATAATCACGGAGACTGTGGCCTGATGGGGATTCAAACTCACGACCGCTGGATTGATAGTCGGGCGAGCTATCAACTGAGCTAACCGCGTCCGGTTGTCTTGAATATAAATTAACCATGTGATGTGACCTTGTGCAAAGTAATCGATCAACAATTGCTGAGTACTGGCTCTATACAGAGTTATAGTACAGTGCAATACAAAACAGTACAAAACAGTATAGTACAATAGTTTACAGTACAGTGCAATAAAGTATATTACAGTACAGTATAGTACAATTAAGTACAGAGGTTAGATTAGGTTAGGTTAGGTTAGGTTAGGTTAGGTTAGGTTAGGTTAGGTTAGGTTAGGTTAGGTTAGGTTAGGTTAGGTTAGGTTAGGTTAGGTTTGATAAAATCAAATAGTACACCACAACAATACAATACGGAAAACAAAATAGTATTAACAACAATTTTTGCCTTTTTAAAGAGTCGCTTTCATATATATTACAAAATGCCCGCAAAAGTAAGAAATCCTTATTTTATTCTATATTTTTAACACAATACAGATTTTTTTTGCATACTGAAAAATGATTTCTGCATTTTTACCGGGGTTTCAATCTCACCCTAGGGCCGAGATAAAATCTCGCGCTGTGGCGTTAAAACAGTCCAGATGACGTAACGTATAAAATAAATCATATAAATTAAAAGTCTAAAAAGCGACCGTTGTAAAATCTATTATGCTAAATAAGGTTAAAATAATTATTCAATATTCTTGGTATGCAAGAAAAAGAATTAGTCATGGCATTTTCCGTTCGGACAGAAAATTCCGTCCCTTGGGATAACTGTTTTCACGGGATCTTGGCAGAGCCTCGTTCCCGCCAAAACAGTCATCCCTCGGGACGGAATTTTCTATCCGAACATCAAACCCATGTAAGAACTTATAATCTTATAATTGACAGAAATATATTTTTACAATATGCAATACTGAATGGAACGCCTTTTGATCTACAACATAGGCGGATCCAGGAGCTTCGGTAAGGCGGGGTTCGGCAATTACAGGAATACTGTATTGTGATATTTAGAAAAAAATTCTAAATCAATCCCCACATATTAAAACCTTAATGTTATACGTTTATATTATCTGTATCATCAGCTGATCATGCCTGTCAACTGATATGTCGAAATCATTTAAACTTATATTCAATTTAACATTTTTTTTTATTATATTACCGTTCTGTTAACTCTTGGAAAAAATACACGCAGATGTTTTTTAAAAATGTTCACTTAAATCAATTTTAGAATATTATATACATGAACCTACATTGTGCAAATATAACATTAAAATATTGAAATTTGAATTTCGTTTCCATATTTGAAAGGGGCATAACTCTGCAGGTTGAAAGACACTCTATTTCGCAGATTTGACGTCATATGAGATCTTCTATGATAAAGTGTGTCAGTGAGAAGGATGTTTTAATTCCGTAATTTTTATCGGCATGGGAGAAAATAGTCCAATGAAAGATTACGGTGTATTTTTAATGTTGTTTACGGCTCTCAGGCAGGTCAACAGAATAGCAGAATAGCAATTTGTGTTACGGTTTCCTATTCCGTTTACAGAATGAAGAAAAAAATCATTCTGCTGTTCTACTTTTCTACTGGCAGAATGAGAATAATTTTTCAAAACATAAACATATTACATACATAGGGATAGAATATGGTAAAAGGGGTAACAGACAGAATCTTAAGTTAATAAAAAAAAATTCGTTGTGAACATCCCATTTATCCGTTTCAGTCCTATAGTTTTCTTTCTCTCTTTATTAAATATTGCATAAAGCAGTTGAAGTTTTTTGATAATTGTGTGATATTTATAAGAAAATATAAAATATTTTTTCTATAGATTTAATTGATAAAACGTTTACAATTGATTACCCTTTGATATCGATGCAATCCATCCGGAACGGAAAGTCTTCCATTTTCTATTCTTTTCCGGAATATTGTGACAATATTTTCAAAGTACAAAGCATTGTTATGTTAACATTTCTTCTGTGCAGTTTTGTCGAGTTCGATTCCCAGTTCTGTGTCGTTTAGCAAGACTTAGTTCAAACCAAACCAAACCTTGGCTTTCTTTGTTCGAAATAATTGTTTATTTTAATTTTATTTTGCTCAGTATATTAAAGTTAATATTATTATTAAAGATTATTCATTTAATAAATATTTTTATTAACCTTCACCCCATTAACAAATATTAGTATTGGCTTGCTGTCTGGACTGGTTTGTTTTGACTGACACACAAACACCAATAAATCAAAATTAACTCGCTGGACAATAGTTTTAAATTTGGCCATTAGGCAGGTGTCAAAAAAGTGACATGGACACCTATTGCTGTTTATTACATTAGTAATACTAATGTGAGTCTGAAATACATAAGTATGACCTTATCTTACCATTGTTAAAAGCCTAGGGGTGTTTTTTGAAACACGAGTAAATCACCTACGGACTTTTCAAAAAGCACGTCTAACTGTCAAATAAATAGGGAAGTTGTCCCTTAGGTTACTGACCTTACACCGATTAGATTGGATTTTTCAATACTTAAAAAATTATTTTTTTTTACCAGTTTTTTTTTAAAATTCAAATCTTACCATGACGTTGCATTTTGAGATTGCATCAGCGTTTTGATTACACATGTCCACGTTATATAGGTTTCTGTGTCATAATGTCAGTGTACATTGATCACGTGTAAATAAGTTTTAATTTAATTCTAGTCGTGAGTGAGACAAGAATAGAGATACACTATAGAGCCTGTGTGTAAAAAGAAAGAGATTTAAGCAACAAAGATGTGATGATGATGATGATGATGATGATGATGATGATGATGATGATGATGATGATGATGATGATGGCGATGGCGATGGCGATGGCGATGACGATGACGATGACTATTATTATTATTATTATTATTATTATTATTATCATGAATATGATGATAAGATTATGATAGTGATGATGATAATATTGATGCTGATGCTGATGATGATGAAGAAGATGATGATGATGATTTTGATGATGCTTTGATTATGATGTAATATTGATGATAATGACATAGTTTACATCAAATACATATGTAAAAATATAAGTTGTCAAATGAAAAATTCATGATTGAAAAAAGCGTATCTTTAATTCCTTATCTATGACACATCAATAAACAACGAAAGATGTGTATCTTATGAAACAAATTAAAGACCATTGCTGATCAGCAATTAGTAAGAAGAGATACAAATAAAAATAGTAAACCATATTTTAGCAATAAACAGAGTAAACCATATCACAGCCGAGTAGATAATATCACAGCAATTATCAAAGCAAACTATAACACATTATTAAATATAGTAATCTATATCACAGCATTACATTTAGTAAAGCATATCACAGCATCAAATATGGTAAACCATATTACAACATTAAACATAATAAACCATATCACAACATTAAACATTATAAACAATATCTTAGGCTTAGACATAATAAACCATATCACAGCATCAAACATAATAAACCATATCACAGCATTAGACATATTAAACCATATCGCAACATTAAACATAATAAAATACATCACATCATTAGACATAACAAACCATATCACAGCATTAAACATAATGAACCATATCACAGCATTAGACATAATAAACCATATCACAGCATTAGGCATAATGAACCATATCATAGCATAAGACATAATAAACCATATCAAAGCATTAGGCATAATGAACAATATCACAGTATTAGACATAATGAACCATATCACAGTGTTAACATGATGAACAAAATCACCGTATTAAACATTATCAACCATATTACAGCATTTAACTAAATAACCAATATCACAACATTAGACATAACAAACAATATCGCAACATTAAACATAATAAAACATATCACATCATTCGACATGATAAACCATATCACAGAATTAAACATAATGAACAATATCATATCATTAAACATGATCAACCATATCACAGCATTAAACATAATAAACCATATCACAGCATAAAACAAAATAAACAATATCACAACATTAGACATAATAAACCATATCGCAACATTAAACGTAATAAAACATATCACATCGTTAGACATGATAAACCATATCACAGCATTAAACATAATAAACAATTTCATATAATTAACCATAATCAACCAAATCACAGCATTAAACATAATAAACCATATCACAGCATAAAACAAAATAATCAATATCACAGCATTAGACATAATAAACCATTTTGCAACATTAAACATAATAAAACATATCACAGAATTAAACATAATAAACCATATCACAATATTAAACATAATAAACAATATAACAACATTTGACATAATAAACCATATCATAATAAACTATATCACAGCATTAAACATAATAAACCATAACACAGCATTAAGCATAAACAATATCACAGCATTAGACATAATCAACCATATCGCAACATTAAATATAATCAACCATATCCGAACATTAAACATAATAAACCATATCGCAACATTAAACATGATAAACCATATTACAGCATTAGACATAATAAACCATCTCATAATAAACTATATCTAAGCATTAAACATAATAAACCATAACCTAGCGTAATCAATATCATATCATTAAATATAATCAACCATATCACAGCATCAAATATAGTAAACACTACCACAGAATTAAACAAAATAAACCATATCTCTGCATTAAACATAAAAAACAACATAACATTATAAACCATAACACAGCATTAAATATAGTAAATATTATCACAGCATTAACTATAGTAAACTATATCACACCATTAAACATATATTAAACATAATTGCCTTTTAAACGTAAATAATTCATCACACATCTACGCATGCTCCACGAGTTACTCAAATGAATTCACAACATTCTACATGTACAAACGAATGGCATGTTAAATGCACACATGCATGTACGTGCAACCGCTATTCAGTTAATGAAGACACTTATGTGTACAGCTATGCAGAATATATGATTAATTGCATCAAATATGTGACTGATTGGTGCCATTTTTTTGTGTATTTAGCTATATCTAAACATATTGATGGATTGCGGTAAAATATCCAAATGAGTTTAAGGTATAATATAGTGTGCATTTAAGCAATTTTGAATTTGCTTGAATGTGATTAATTGTCATTTTTAACATATTGTACTTTAGGTTGTTTATTTTATACTATGATTTATAAACATGTTTATTTTACATGAAACTAAAGGTTACATCATTGTTGATTTAACATCATACTATACGTTATTTAAGTGTTAATTTGACATTATACTATGCATTTTATAGTTATTTATCTGACATTATATTTAACATTATAATACGTGATATATAATTGTATATTTAGTATTATACTAACTATTTGTTCAACATTATCCTATAAGTGATATTTTATTGTCATTTAACATTATATTAAATGTTATATAAAGTTTACTTAAAATTATACTATGATTGAATAAGTGTTTATTTATATTATCCTATAGATGCTATAGTATTGTTTACTAAAATTAGACATTATGCATTTAGTTATATAATGTGTACTATGGTTATATATTTGTTTATTTAACACTGTACTATAGGTTACACAATTGTTTATTTAACACTGTACTATAGGTTATATAATTGTTTATTTAATGCTGAACTATAAGTTATATAATTGTTTATTTAACACTGAACTATAGGTTTTATAATTATTTATTTAACATTGCACTGTAAGTTATATATTTTTTCATTTAACACAGTCTTCGTTTAACACTGTACTTTGTGTTATATACTTATTTCGTCAACACTATACAATAGGTTACATAATTGTTTATTATACACAGTACTATAGGTTACATAATTGTTTATTAAACACGGTACTATAGGTTATATAATTCTTTATTTAACACTGTACGATAGGTTATATAATTGTTTATTTAACGCTGTACTATAGGTTTTATAATTGTTTATTTAACAGTTTACTATGGGTATATACGTGTTTATTTAACATTATAATTTATATTATATACTTGTTTATTTGACATTGTACTTTAAGTTACATAATTGTTTATTTAAAAGGTACTATGGTTATATATGTGTCTATTTAACATTACCGTGGTTATATACTTGCTTTTGAACATGATATACCTTTTATGCTTATTCATTTACTCTGTATAAGTTGTATATGTTTATTTAGCATTATACTATGGAAATGTTTAAACGGAATACCTTATCGAGTTTTTTCTACATTTATTGGTTCCAGTAAAAATGGCTGACTCAAAAGTTTTGCTTGTACAATAAAATACGTTTATTTAAATAACATAATATGATATCTCGTAAACGAAACAGTGCATGTTGTTCATTTTATTTAAAAACGTATGTTCCTTCTTTTTACAGTAATTTTGTTATTTGAATGCCAGTACTGATATACGTGTATTCGGATTATTTTTAAATCATTTTTAGTTTTTAATTCTGAATTCAGAAAAGAAAACGATTTTTAGAAATTGAGGTATACATACAAAATTCTAATTTGATGTGTTCAACAGTGGACTGGAGAAAAATACCACTTAAATAATACATGACCCCTATTTGTCTAATTATATTTTGGTACTGGAGATTTCTACAGACATATGTAAGTTTCGCTTCCTAACTCTTGTTATTTTTATTAATGTAAATGACAACAATGTTAAACATGTCTTATTCACTGTACAAAATTTATTGTATTTAAATATTTTGATAAAACCTTGTCGAAGACATGAACTGAACTGTGGATGCAAAAAGAGCAAAAGTAAATATTTTATTAAAAAAAGGCGGAGGAAAACAAAAAGAAAAACTATAACCTGAAAAGTATATGTGTATTGCATCACAGATTCTTGAATAACATAGTTTTAAGTATAAAATAATTACATATCACATGAAAAACCAAGCGTGTTGACGTTCAAATCAACTTTTCACGTCAAACAATAGTCATGCATTTACAACAGATAGTAGTGTCTATCATTGAGTAAATAATTATTTTTCATAAATTGTCCCATTGGATATACTTACTTAGTAACTAACTAGTACAAATTTTATATATCAAGATTATTTTCTTTGCATTTGGTTAAAATGCATGTCAAAGGTATAGATACATAATGTTCAGCCGCCAAGACGCCAGTAAGGACATTAATTTATATATTTGCTGTACAATTTGCCCTATAAAATTAAAAACCTTCAAATTTTCTCTGCATATAAACATAATTCAAATGTGTATACGTGCTCGATCTCTGAAGACCATGTACACTCAAGCGTGTAGGCTGTGATATAGATTCGAAAATACAACGGTTGCGAGATCACGTACAGCTGTCAACAATTAAGAGAAATAACACATAACTGATTAAACTGACATGAAAAAAAATCTATCTATCTATCTATCTATCTATCTATCTATCTATCTATCTATCTATCTATCTATCTATCTATCTATCTATCTATCTATCTATCTATCTATCTATCTATCTATCTATCTATCTATCTATCTATCTATCTATCTATCTATCTATCTATCTATCTATCTATCTATCTATCTCTCTATCTATCTATCTATCTATCTATCTATCTATCTATCTATCTATCTATCTATCTATCTATCTATCTATCTATCAATTTAGCTATCTATCTAGCTATCTTATATTTTATACATGTCTGTCTGTCTGTCTGTCTGTCTGTCTGTCTGTCTGTCTGTCTGTCTGTCTGTCTGTCTGTCTGTCTGTCTGTCTGTCTGTAAGGTACATGACACCGTCACCAGTATATTATTTTAATGTGTAATATTTCATTTCAAGGGAGTATATCAGGATTTTTCAAACTTTTGAAATTGGCCAAAAACCTTTTCTTTTCTTTTTTTTTCAATATACCATGCTTATATATATATACTCACTAACCCCGTATTGCCAAATGAATATCTATTAGAATATGCCAAAAGGACTTTCCTTACATGGGTTACGCTAGGTTAGACTAAAATAGATTTCCCGCTTAAAATTGCAATATAAACTGTGACGTATTAAATGAGTCACGTGATTTCATTAGATGTCAAATTTGAACATGTAATAAAAACTGTTTCATTATAGAAAAAGTCTAAACGACGATGCAAAGATCGTCAAGCAGTATTTCAGTGCTGGTTTTTTTTTTAGAATAGAGATTTCGTTTCATGTTTACCTCTCTAATTTAAATATCGGTTTTGCAGTCCAGTGTTGGTGAATTTGACATACCAATCTATTCGCATTTAATTATTAATGATAATGAGATGCTTTTTGTCCGTTGTAAAAATAATTTTATTTTTTAAGACATTTATTTTCCTGATATACTCCCTTTAATATCTAATTCATCATACTATTTTAATTGATTTCCATGCCACACATTGCATATCCTTTCACCAACACCGTAACAGTAATGGAACTGTGCTTAAACACATACAAGATATATAAAACCTTAGATAAAAGTGAGGAATCAAAAAGAAAGGGGTGGAACAATATGTAAAGTTGTTATTCGGCTAAAAGTTCGTTCGGGGTTATACAACCTAAAATCAGCAAAGGAAAAGAAGATACATGGAAGCAGTAACTAAATCATATTGGAATGGCCCCAGTTAGAATTCATGCGTTAATACATTTATTTTAGGGCGGACATATTTGTTTAGAACTATTAAACATGCGCAGTGGGGGAAGAACCAGGCCTGCAGGCACTTTCCGTAATTTATACCCGATGGAAGTAAAATGAAAATGGTTTCAATTCCAGGCCCATGGATGGTAGTTTATGCTTTATATAATGTCTATATAACGCTATAAAATGGACATAAAACAGAAATAAAGCAATCCTTATAGACTGCAATTTCTGGAATTAATCCATTAAATAAAGTCCATGTGTCGATTCAGTTTTTTTTTCTAATTTCAAATTTACATCGAAATATACAATTGTACCCTGAAATACGTGGGTGAATTAAAGAGATGAGCATCAACACTTTGGCGGTAAAGAAAACATTTTTTTGTGATTGTAGAACTTTGTTATGACGATTAAGATAGGTGTCTGGTCATTGTATTATTTCTGTTATTTCTTTCTGTTTGAATTCAATGGTTGACACTCTCTGGTAGCCTCAATTGTCTTAATTAGTTTCTCGTGGTAATTGCTTAATCACCCTTGGGAATATGTCACGTGCTATCAAATGCTATATATTGACACATGCAATACGCAATTTCGCTAAACAACTTCTGTTTTCCCCTGCTTTACCAATGCGTTTTAGTAGAATGGATTTTTATTGCCTTGTTTTGACGCCTGTCAATTTCATGAAAAAATAGTTCAAACTGACGTGTTTAAAATGGAAATAGGACATAAGGGTCCGTGTGCAAGCCTGATTTATTGTCCATTTGCACATGCGTGACTCAAAGGTTGGTAGAACATTTGGAAGAATACTTTCGGGTTACTAAATTTAAAAATGAAATACAAGCACAATGTTTCTATATTTAAATATTGCAAATAACGGAATATGTACAATTTCACTGTCATTATATTAAATCACGACTTACATTGAATGAAATAATTGTTGATTAGCTCATATTAGTATAGTAAATCATGTGACCAAAAACAAGGAGAGCAGATAGATGTGTTTTAAATACACCGTTAAGCCACCCAAACCAAGTCATAGTTGATTGGTATTCAACACTATGTTTTTTGTTTGCTTTCTTTGTTTTTATGTGTGTTTAGTAATAAATGTTTAAGTAAGATCACTCATTCGTCCTGCTGAAGCGCTCAGCGTCAGTCGCCAAGTGTATTTGAGTGTTTGAGACGATCTCTGTGTGGTGTGGTATTTCTGAACCGTTCGCTACCAAGTTGACATTAATGATGATTATCTGTCAGGCTGCATCATACCTTTAACGAAATGTTACAACACTAACAGCTTGTAAGACAATGGTTTTAATAGGCAGGTTGTTTCAGTGGCCGAATCATTGCTGCAACTAATTCAAACCCTATTTCACTTGATATATTTTTAGTTTATAATTAAATGGCATGCCTAACAAGCGAAACTGCTTTCGAAATAGTGAATAAATTTCAAAATATATTTGCTATGAGGTTCAACTACAAACCGAACCAAAGTAACTGTGATATGCCATCCTACCATTCGAATCTCAGCGCGGTATCTGCTAACTTACAACTAGCCATGTACATCACTCCACAACCGTTGTGATCATAAAATACACAATTTACTCTCAAACGTTCAAAAACGATTTGAAAATTGTCTTCGAATGGTTAGATATTCTAGTGAACCTTTGCGATTTAAGGACAACCAAAATCATTATTACACATCTATCACTCTATCCGGCACACAACATGGCCCAACATTTATATGTAAAGTTCTGCTTAATTGCGTTAAGCACATAAAGCACCTGCCATTTTTGGACAAGTGGTCAAAGGTGCCATCACAAAATTATTTACCTTTTACCGCTGCGGTTGTGGGTTTGAGTCCATTTCGGTATAAAATTTCAATTGATATTTGTTTCTGAATACTTGTGAAATTGTTTTAATCACATTTAAATGATATAAGTTTGTTTGTTGAATATTTAGCGCCATTTCAATGATATTGAGGGCCAACAGTTGATCAGCTTACCTAACCATTCTTTCCTGGGATCCTGAAAGGTTAACCAGTACTCGAGCGCAAACATCTCCGCAGTTAACTGATACATTTTGTCACTTAAAGGTGCGATACGAATGATAATGAGACGCAATGTCATCACGGAGACTATGACCTGGCGGGGATTCGACTCACGACCCCTGTATTGATGGTCAGACGCGGTAACGACTGAACTAACCGGGCCCGACAAATCAAATCAAAACATAAAAAAACACAAAGCTTGAATAGACGAGGTCATTCTATATACATGTACATCGCATGCTCGTCTGTACTTTATGACATTCTTATTTGAATTAACCATTCACCGACTGTCAAGTTGTTCGCTAATTACCGATAAAATGTAATTATTAATGTTGACCTAAAAATACATATTACTACGTTTATTTATGAACAAACATGACAAGCTGGACATAGAATACGAAGTGTTAAGTACACACATTTACAAAGTGTTATGCTCGCAGACCTTAATTTCAATACACAATACACCGCTGTAAAGCATGGTCAAACATATTTTTAGCGCGTACGAATACAGTATCAACGTACTAATTACTTTAGGCAATTAACATTTTCATAGTTGTACTCATCATGCCGTTTTCTTCTTTGTACTTGACATCCACAGCGGAGAATATAAGGTAGCTGCGGTAAACTACCATCAGAATAAATTAGGAATCGTCAGCCATAACATCGCCATTTCACGCGCCTATTGTCACATTTCCATATTGTTATGTTTGGGGCCTGTCAATTGGCGTCCTATACATACACATATAAACGTAGTATGTATTTAATACACGTTTGGATACATTGAAATTGATCCACGTCTTGAGGAATTGCTTGCGATATAGATAAAAAGTAATACTCACATAGACATATGTTTAAACTGCTACTGTCATTTATAATTCTAAATCTTGGCATTTTCTTGGGGGTGGGGGAGAGAAATATGGATGGAAGACCGATGACTTTCGACGTCGTATAAACTGTTTAGGTTTTCTATTTAACTAGTTTTTCTTCAAAACTGTTATACTGTATACATTTGTTGAAAATCTGTTGCATATATACCGATGGCATGACTGTCAAAACAAACAGGGAAATTTACATACAAGTGAAAGAAACATATCAGGATTTTTCAAATTTTCAATTGGCAAACACATTGTTTTCCTAACATGACAATAAACACTTACTGATCCCGTATTCCCAGTAAGCTATCTATTAAAACATACCAAAATAATATATTTAAAAAAAAAAGAGGTTTTTCTAACTAGGCCAAGACGCCTGAAACATTTATTTTCGTTTGAAATTGCAACGTATTTTGTGACGTTTCAAATGAGTCACGTGATTTCATTTTTATGTCGATTGATCCTCATGTTGATTTCATATTGTTGATTTTTTTTTCATTCTCAAATGTCGATGTGACTGTCTCCAAGCTGTATGTGCATGCTATTTATTTTTAGAATTCGAATAATGTTTGTATTTCACCACTGCGGTTAATTATCGTTTTTGTCACGTTTCGGCGGATATGAAATACCAAACCATTCATATTTAATATATAAATAATAATGCCTTTTAACGTTATATTTTATTACATTCATAGAGAGTTTTCCTTTAAAACATTTTAATATTTCAGCTTTTTGAAACAATATTCGTGAACAACTTTATATTTTGTCTATGTTGTATATTTTATTTAAAAAAAACAATCACTAAGCTAGTTTGTAATATGTATCAAAGCGGGGTGGTAGTGCAGTGGATGGAGTTTTGGCCGTTCAATTTTAGTTTTAACCCGGAAAAGGATTCAAGGGCGGTATTCGGGCTTTCTTCGTAATCGAGAGAAAAAAAATAAATAAGTATTAACTACTATATATATCCAGCTTACTCTTCTATTCGTTTCGATCTGTATTTTAAATATTTCGAAAATTATTTGACATTGTTTAACAGCTAAATGTACGTTGTTGGCTTTGTTCTCATATTCATTCCATAGTTTTGTACACTGCAGCCCAATGCGTCTTTGTTTGTCAAATGTATTATCTGTTTATTGCGTCATATTTATTTTGCTATCCTGTAATATGAGAAAATAACCATACACGTGTAGCTGGTATATGTGTCAATACTTCCTCCTACATATACTTTGTAATATGTTTTAAAGTCGCGTGTTAAGCTGGAATAATACGTCATCATATTCGCAGAGATAAGCTTATTCTGTTTGGGCGCAGACGATACTGTGGCGGGAAATGCATGTTTGGGTGATAGCATTGCATTTTGGATTGCATGATCTTTGCAGTTGTTTTATGGCAGATCATCGATCCAAACAAACAAAACTCTGCATCGAAAGGTGTCCTAATTTGAAGACGATAACTCCAAAGACTGAGTTGCTGTAATCATGTTATATGTTGATGTATGGTGTTTAGTATCGTTTTTTTAACAATGTTCCAGTCATATGGCGACGGTGTCTGCTAGAAACATTATTGTGAGCGCTGCCACACGGGAGCCTCATGCCGCAGACACATGGTATGATTCTCCACCCAGACATAGTATACTGACAACGGGCCAACCAGACCTAGAAATATCATCTTAATGTTGTGCGCCAAGCGAGGAAGCTTCTAGTAACATTTTCAAGTCTTTGGTATGACCCGACTGGGAATCGAACCTATAACCTTCAGCATGCGATACGGCCGCTCTACCACTAGACCACCGTTGCGGTGTTACCATGTTGTTATACGGCATGTAGCGGTGAATGTGTTGTAAACCATTGTTTACCGTTTTAGTGGTTGAAGCACTGGAAGAGTGGTGGAACGTTTATATTATATATGGGCGTGGTACCCGATCGGGTGACATGGACTGAACTGATAGGTCCGGTATCAGTATTTTATGTTATTAGATGAGTGCTTCCTGCTACTTGATTAGCCAATGTAACAACGATAAAATCCCTACAGATAATAAAGTAGTTTGTCTCAAATATTGATGTGAAACGTGACGATAAACAATATTATGAAATACGTAATGTGTTGGGTCCTCCACGGCCGAGTGGTCCGAGGCGCCGTCTCAAGATGACTTACCACTCACCGCTAAGGTCGTAGGTTCGAGTTCCGCTCGCTCCAAAAGCTTTATGTGATAATGTTTACCAGTAACTTGCGGAAGGACGGTGGTTCTAATCAGTCTGACTCAGTCTGAGGTCTACGTCCACCAGTAAAACTGGATATGCCATATATAACCTGAAATGTGTTGAAACCCCATTTAAAAAAATGCTTAATATGGGTTTTTTTTATACATTGCGTGTTCGAGTTACTTAAAACACGTGTATGAGACTTCGTAGGTGTCATGTAGGTATTAACCTATATTGTTGCGCATATAATATTGCAAGCATTATTTACAGCGTTCCATGAATACAAATTGAAATGTTTTTGTCTGTGGCATGTGTGACATCTTCAACAGTGTCCATAGCGACGCATGTTAAGCCTTAACGTAACAAAGCCGGTAATTGTTTTTGTTTTGTTTATTTGGTGGTGTCATGTTGCTGCCGCTGTACTGCAAACCTGACTTGCATGTGAGATAAATACACGTATATCAACATTTTAAGTTAAATGTTTGATATATATACAGCATACTTTCAGTCGTACACGTTGATTAAACCTTTTATTTTAGTATACCCTTTTCGCTACAATCGTTTTATCATTGCTGCAGGAAGGTCTGTTTTAAATGGGCCATGGGCAACTGTTTAGCTGCAACATTGTACTGACACCTCATCGCTTTTCAAGAGAAAGCTTCACAAAGATGATGTATCTATCGTTTTCCAAACGTTGTTCAAATATAAAATTGCAAATTTTATTATTGTTGAATCGTTGTTCGAATAAATTTCTGTCCAGCCTTTTTCGAAAAAAAGTGCTGTGAATTCAATTGACATTCAACCATTGATCGAATAATTACTGTTTTTATTATACATGTATTATTATCATGCTGTGGAGTGTTTGATCTAGTGACAAGGCACCACCGGACCCGTAACCTGTGTTTCCTAACTAGGTCAACACTTATATCCACCACCGGACCCATAATCTAGGAGGTATGCTGGTTCATGCTGATTATAAAACAACCCTTTCTAACGTAACGTTAAAAACATAAAAACGATGATATGTAGAAGTGAAGGGACCGTGACCCACTTAGAAGGCTGGAGCTTGCCCAGGAGACGTCCTTCCCGCTCGACAGCCGCTTAAAGAGTGATAATGACGTGTTTCTTAACTGGTTCAACGCTTATTTGATCTAGTGACAAGGCACCACTGGACCAGTAATCTGTTTCCTAACTAGGTCAATACTTATATCCACTACCGGACCCGTAAACTGTGTGTTTCTTAACTGGGTCAATACTTATATCCACCGCCGGACCCGTAATATGTGTGTTTCCTAACTGGGTCAACACTTATATCCACCACCGGACCCATAATCTAGGAGGTATGCTGGTTCATGCTGATTATAAAACAACCCTTTCTAACGTAACGTTAAAAACATAAAAACGATGATATGTAGACGTGAAGGGACCGTGACCCACTTAGAAGGCTGGAGTTTGCCCAGGAGACGTCCTTCCCGCTCGACAGCCGCTTAAAGAGTGATAATGACGTGTTTCTTAACTGGTTCAACGCTTATTTGATCTAGTGACAAGGCACCACTGGACCAGTAATCTGTTTCCTAACTAGGTCAATACTTATATCCACTACCGGACCCGTAAACTGTGTGTTTCTTAACTGGGTCAACACTTATATCCATCACCGGACCCGTAAAATGTGTGTTTCTTAACTGGGTCAATACTTATATCCACCACCGGACCGGTAATATGTGTGTTTCCTTACTGGGTCAATACTTATATCCACAGCACTGATCAGTATCTGCATGTGCCAGGTACTGAATCTGGTTAGAATAAAGTCGTTTATGACTTATATATGTCAAAATAATTTAATGTAGAATAAATATGTTTAAAGACACCAAATGTCACGGCTATTTCTCCCCGTTGTTCGATTAGATAGTTGTTTTAATTTGATTGTTATCAATGATCTGCCATTCTCTCTTCCAAGAAGGAGCTCGGTGGATTGCTTGGTGGCTTAATGCCGTTATATATGCTAATTATGAACGGATGTCATGTAGAAGATTTCAAATATTTCTGTATGACATTTATCTCAGTTTTTCATGGAATTTGCAGATGTTAGATAATCAAAAGTGCCATTTTTGTTTTACGCATTTTAATTACAAGTAGATGATCAAGAAAGGCCGTTATACATTATCTTTGAAAAGCAAGTTTTCACGACAGATATGTTTGCATTTCCTCTTACTGGTGAATAATTGGATATGTTGGTGTATTGCAAGCTGAGACGGTATGAAATTGTACAGATTTTTGACAATCAATTGCTTTTATTTAGATTTATTAATATCACAAAGTGAAAAATATGAAAATAGATGTTTAACAGAAGACGTAGCATTCGTAGGTCACATAGTTTCATAACAAATGTACATATATAACAGGTTTAACATATTGCATTCATTTTTGTATCAAGTTATAATTATGCAAAAAGTAGGAACGTTTATATTCAATCACTGCTGTTGGATATGGTATCCTTTCAAATAAGAACAATAAAGTAAAAAACACTTAATTAAGAAAATGGTAAAGTACGTGCAATCATTGAATCGAATTTTAATTACCAAAAGTCTATAGGTGTCATTTGAGCTCTTTGAAATATATACGAAATGGCGACACCAGGTGAAAAACATGATTTTTTTTAAAAAGTTAAAATAAGATAAATTACTAAATTATGATAATTTCATTTGAAATAATCTAAAAAACACACACATGAACGAAATATTTTCAGCATTTTCATTTTAACACATCGGTTAGCCACACCGTGACATAAACAAAACGTCCGTCATGGCTGATAATTTCAGTAAGGACACAAAAAAATGAAGATAAATCATTTCGCCAATACTCATGTAACGCATCTTCAATAGCTTTCTATATCAATAGTATAAGGTATGAGTTATCCCGTTCTGAAGTCGTAAAGCTTTCAAGTGATTACGTTCTATGATGATGACTCGCCAATTTTTAGTGTCACAGTCCGTCGTGGTTTACGTAGCTATCAACAGTTAGCTATTTTTCGTGATCGACTTTAAACTGTCAGTTAGTTTCGCAGTGGGCATATTTGTGTTATGAGCGCAAGCTGGAATCTTTCAAAAAGCACGAATACAGGTAATTTTAAAACTTTGTAAAATATTACACTGTTTTTATAAAACTGACTTCGGGCATTTGATTAAGTTTGACGGTCGAAATAGCAGAAATGCTTAGAGCTATACATCACCAGTCGATCTATCAAGGAGGATGCCCGAAGCGCTTTTTTGATTGGTTCTCGTACAGCACGTGGTTTCGATGGGTTTTACTAATGTTGTCAATTTCACATCGTAATTTACCTTCATTTATTTCAGATTCATCTCCGACAAGACAGCTAATTTAAGTCTTAGAAATTGACAAGGAGTTAACAGTAGTTAAAGAGCATCAAAATACTCTTCAGATAATGAATTCGGAAGGAGATTACACGTTGTGTAACTTGGATGCGCATTCCTACGGAACAGGGTATAATGTAAGTAGTGACAATACTGGTTCCTTATATGGATATTCGGTGAATAATAGATCTCTGGACACCGGACAGGGATACTATACGACGGATAACAGCATCAATGTGTCGCATGGAGTGCACGGAGTAGATTTATCACATGTGAATGGACATGCAGTTTCACAACATCAAAATTTAGGCTATAGTGTAAACGTGAACAACTCTATGATGGGAAGAAATGTCCGAGGTACCGGCTACCAGGATATTGACGGACAGTTAGCTCAATGTTTGGACCCTTATACAGGTCTAGCTGCAATAAATTGCGAAACTCAGACAAGTCATGGAGGGATACCGCCACACTCCCCGGGTGGTGGTAGGTCAGTGTACGGGAGCCCGTGTATAGATACTATGGGTCAATGCTCAATACCAAACGGAAGTCATAATGCCTACCTCTCTCAGATGACGCCGCCGTCGCCGGTCAAGTCGGAGTCTCCATCACCCCAAAGTTTACAAGCAAAACCATTCAGATGGATGCAGATTAAAAGAAACCCCGGAAAAGGTACAGTTTTGTCTTAAATATTTCATATATGTATAATCATATATTTCCTTAATTTGGTTCTATGTTTAAGAATAGGTTACTCGTATATTTATCAAAGTATCATAGTCTTTAAAAATAGTATTTATAGTACTATCATATACGTAATAATAATAATAATAATAATAATAATAATAACAATAATAATAATTATAATAACAATATTATTATTATTATTATTATTATTATTATTATTATTATTATTATTATTATTATTATTATTATTATTATTATCAACATCGTCATTATTCAGATTATTCTCCTCAAAGGAAATTACACACGAAAAATATATATTGACCTTTTTATAAAGTAAATATGTATATAATGCAAACTTGCATGCACTTAAGATGACGAAATCATAGGCCGAAAAAGTAAATATATCAAAACGTAGGCCGATCACATAATTGAAAACTATGAATAAAACTAAACGTATTAAAATTAAGTTTATTCTAATACCTAAAATATAAAACTGTTTCCTAATATATACTACATTATGTTTGTTTAAAAACAACATGTTCATTAATGACTAGTGATTACTATAAAACATTTGAAATTTCATAAATTGTATCAAGTTGTTTTTCTTAATCAGGAGAGTTCTAGCATATGAGTCAAATATATAGAAATACGTAAATATGTGTTGAAGTTCTAATGGAAAAATACCTACTTGACATGAATGTATATAAACGTATTGAATAAAGTAAAATGAATAATGAAAGATTCCAGCCATTTGATGTGAAAATTATTTAAAAAATTAAAGTATTAGTTATACATAAACGATACTTAAGTATACTGTTTGGTGCTAAGTAGAAAATCAAAAGTGCTGAAACGAAATATTATAAATTATTCATTATAAAGGCGTTACTTATTTTATATACAAACAAAAATATTTATGTGGTTTATTCATTAGTATGCTTGGAAAGATAGCAGTTTAAATACTTTTTTAAACATCATGCATTTCTATGTACGTGCATTTATTTATATTAATACATTCATTAGTTAAAGTTTTATTTATATATTTATTAATTTATCTGTTTAATATAAAGCACTTTTCTTTGCTAGATCTAATTTCATATTAAACTATCTCTAAATTAACACATAAACATAAGTTCAATTCAAAAAGAAAAGAAATAATACAAGCCGGCTTGCTATTCAAATATTCAAATAGAAAGCAAAGTGACCAAACTATGAAAATCAAATAAGAGACAAAACGTAAATGAATAAAACATTGATATATATAAATGTGTGTGCGTGTGTGTATGTGTGTGTGTGTGTGGGGGGGGGGGGGGGGGTAATACTTTAATTCATATAACTGAATATTTTACTCAGATGTATGTTGTGTCACACAATCCCAATTAACAGTTTCAACGCTAATTGATTAATTAATTATACACAGCATAGCTTTTAATCGCACATGCGTGTGTCTCTAATTAACCATATAAAGTACACAAAGGTGTATCTGAGGTAAACATTAATTTGTCGGTTTAAAGATATAAAACATTAAATGTTTAAATTTTGTTCGTTTCCGGGTTTCGCTGTCCTAGTCAATGCCCCCAAACATTACTGTCACTTTGAAATTGAGCAGAAGGATAGTACTTGATATAACCACTTTAATATAATCATATTAATTGACACTTATGATTTTATACACAATTCAGATAAACTGTTATTTTTTGTATGAAAACGTATAATACACATGTATGTGAGAGTTGCCTTAAAATGAATTTGATCGGATTATGAAATTAAAATGTGTATATGCATATAACAGAAATTGAAACTTGTGTATATGTATTAAAATGATTGTTAAAGATGCTTATACTTACATAGATAAAAATGTGTTTAGTACATACATACATATGATAGACATCGGGTTGTATGTTTATAAACAAAATAAAAACTTTTGTTGACATCAATAAAAATAGCCATGTGTGAAAGTGATAATAGATATTTATATATAGATAGATAGATAACGCAGGTCAGAAATAGCGTAGCTATTTAAAATACATAGAAACTGCCATCTTTATTAAAAATAGGACACAGATATTTCTATAGAAAATGCATATAACGATAATCTTTATGGTTGGTCCTTGTGTTTTATGTTGATTATAATACTGTGATAACACTGGAAGATAATTACCTACAAACGACCAATTAACGATAAAATTCCGCTGAAATACATTCTTCAGCCGACACAAAAATAGTAGCATTTTGAACATATTTATAGCGAATGACAAGAATCGAACGATTGGAAAATCTGCCGCAAATCTCCTTTGAAGACAAAAACCATATCAATTTTTATTTATTTATTAACAAAGATAAATATCAGTCTATACCATTGTAATGATTACAGCTTTGTTAGTAAGATCTGATATCTGCAGATATGAAGGAGGGCAATATTGCCCTTAACTATTGACTTTCTTTTCTGCACCGTTGCCGTATTGCCTTGTAATTGTTGTATTGTGACGAAAAGATGTTATCGAAATATTAAACTGTTAAGGACTTAATGCGCGGACGAGAAAGAAAACACAAGCTGTCACTCCAGATTGGAATATTCGCTTGTTGCTATTGTAAGCGATCGAATACTAATAAAGATATTTATGTGTGTGTTTTAAATAATTCATTTAAACGTATAAATGTCTAAAATAAATATGTACAAATATTGTAAATTTGTATGCTATCATTTTTAACAATAAAACATTATTTAATTCGGCTGAAGTATTACAAGATTTGGCGCCGTTTATGTTAAACGCTGGTATATACAACATGAAATTCACTTTGCACTTGCATTATCAATAATAATAGTTTCTATTTATATTCATTTCATTATGAAATGAACAGTTTACAATGCTTAAATTACTATCGCACTATGCTATATATGTAAAAGTATGTATATCATATTAATATATATGTTCTACTTTAAAAAAAAGCTTCATGGTATTATAACTTGATGCGTTCACGGCTCTCTATATCAAGTTAATAGAATTGCAAATGGTTTGATTTAAACAAAATGCTTTCTATTATTTGTAAATAATAGTTTGATTATCTGTGAAATGTTATTATTTGTAAAGTTTGCAAAACATATTCAGTAATGTATTTTATTAACATTTGAATCATATAGGTGTCATTTATCTAAAATAAATTAACATATAAACTTAGGTAAAATATTATGAATCCGTATTTTTACAAAATCATTTCCACATCTTCACAACCATTTTGAAACCCTAGATCAAGCTTACAGTGTTGCTGAATGAAAGATGCTTCAAGCATATCACTGCTAAAACTGGTGTCAAAGCAAATCACCCCATTGCCATTAAGGCTGATGCGACAGCTTAAGAAAAGACGTGTAATAGAACGCGGCATGCGGCACTCGCTTGACGGCAATAGCCGTAAACTTGTAACAGCTAATGCTGTCTGTTTAACGCCAAGCTCCGTACACATCAAGTGTCTTTAATTCATAGTCATTGAAAGGGACAAGTGCTTATTACAAAGAAAGGCATGCGATCAAAAATGGGGAATGTTTTTCTACATTAAAGGGAATCAAGATATTGTCAATATGGCATAACGATTGTATGGGCTGCTTCGCTCAATTGAAGTTGTTACGTTTCTAAAGATTCCACTTGAAAAAATTAGAATGTTTGAAGACGTGACAATTATATACACACCACAATGGTTGTTATTTGGATGACAGTTATACAAAACACTCTTTTTTTTATCACAATAACATTTAAAGCGAGTGAGAATTCAATAAACTATGCTTTTGTATATTCTATACCATACACTTGTGTTTAATTGTCTTTAAATTATCTAATTATTGTGTATGTTTCCTGCTACTTTATATATAAATTAGGGCTATATCAAATGTTTATTTGTGTTGTTTTACACTCAGTATATACACAGACTTCAGAACATGTTGTAATAAAATCTAGAACAAACAGGCACGAATCTCAAACATCTTTATTATTTGATTGTGTGCACGTAGTTTCACCAAATCTTTATTCATATTTAACAAGCTCTCCAGATAAATATCGAATGCGCTTTAAAATGTTGATATAAAGGATTTTGGGATGAAATCCACCTCCGTTGTCTCCGACACAGACGGTAGACTACAACTCGATGACAAAACAAAGTTTATTTAAAACTACATCAGAACATACTTGCTTGGAGTCATGTACATGTATGTGTATATTTAAGGCAGGTGACGGATTATTTACAAGAGAGCAAGGTTTTCAGTAAGGTTTTAAGAACATCAAACGAATAATCTGAACGAATAATCATATATTTAAGTAGAAAAAAAGTAGGCGAAAGACTTTGGATATAAACATTTGACAATGATAGTTAAACTGGTTAAAATATCGTAATTAAAAGGAATAATTCATATAACGAATATTTAAAAATATTTTTAAAAAAATTGATATTGTTTAAAAATTGATGCTAATACAGTGGTATTATGTTATGCTAAATTGTAACGCACATGTACACACAAACACACGTACACACACATATATATACATGTACATGCACCATGTATTGACACAAGAACACTACATCGTTGCCAAGGTGAAATGTTTATATTGATAAACAAGTACGTGTTTTTTCGTGACACTGTCATTGTATAGACAGATGACCTATTTATTACACTGAACTAAAACCTAATAAAACTAAGTGGACATTGCATTATATGGCTGTAAAAATAATTGTTTACTTGACAAATAAGTATAAGTGCATGTTATGTATACTGTGTAATGGTTACGTTGTCGTCTATCATAAAAAGTACGAAAGACTAGTTGTATTTTAAACACACTATGCTAAATCAACACGAGCGGGAATACCGATATATTTGACCATTTCATAAAGCGAATACAGCATTCTGAGGACCACGAATATCACCATGTCTATTTTCGTTCGCGTGGTCCTATTCCACATCATTAGCGATGTAAAATACATTTTTTCTCTTTAAATGTCAGCAACTCTGCAACCATATGGCGACCTTTACGGTCCAAATGATGATAAATGTAGTTTTGTGACTGTCCACCCTCTCTCTTAAGGAACAAATAACTGCCCTCATAATGACCAAATTACACGGGATTGATTTCCTATTTAAGTCCGAAGAGATACAGGCATCGCTTGGTGATCGTCTTTGGACCGAGAGACTGGCCTCATACTGATGAATTTTCCAATCATGGTAAAATAGGAAACATATCAAAGGATTTTTGGGATAGCTCATACATTTAAAAGAATATATACGTATACTAGACTATATTGGATATTAATTTACTATTCATATATAATCGTATCCGAACGAAAAGAAAAGCCATACCAATCTGTTCAAAATAATGATTACTACTCGCTGAATATTCTCTGGGTCTGTTTTTTTATCCAAATAAATATTTGCAAATATTACTGTGAATGGGTAATGCATTATATAAATTGTGTAAAAAAAGTTATCTATACAACGTCTTTATAATAATTACATTTCTTTGGTAATATTTTTTCTCTGTGTGTATGTCTTTTTCTGCTTTCGTCATTTGCCGTTTCATTAAACATTGTTTCGCTTTCTCGCTTGACATTGTCATGTGCTGCGGCCAGTCTTTGCATCTTCAAATCCTAATAAGATCTAATAATATCCCATAGTTTTCATTTCACACGAGTTCCGATTGTAAAGCTTTAATCAATAGTGTAAGATATTACACTAGATGCCATGATAGTTTATTTTAGAATTAGATCTGCCCGGGATGTGGACAATAACACCTTGAATAAACAGCTTGGCGGCGTCACGGCATCCAAGGAGTGGTGTCGTGGAAGCGTCGCCAACACACTTTTCCATCTTGTACCGATGTTTAGTCAGACCTCAATATTTTTTTAGCAGAGTAGAACTGTGATATAATTTAAAGTACAAATATTTAGATTTATATAAAAGAAATGGATGAACTGTGTTTAACGGATGAACACTGGTAACAAATAAAATAGATTGTGCACAGGTAACGCCTTAAATGGAATGTCTAATGGTCACAAATGAAACAGAATTGATAATATATATATTGGTATCAGTAACAAAAAAAAACAGAATGTTTATTGGTAACAAATACAACAGAATGCTTATTGGTCACAAATAAAACAGAATGCTTATTGGTCACATATAAAACAGAATGTATATTGGTAACAAATAAAACAGAATGTTTATTGGTAACAAATACAACAGAATGTTTAGTGGTAACAAATAAAACGTAATTTGTAATGGTAACACATAACACAAAATATGTATTGGTAACAAATAAAATTGAGTGTGTAATGGCAACACATAATACAGAATATGTATTGGTAACAAATAAAATGGAATGTGTAATGGTAAAACATAATACAGAATATGTATTAGTAATAAATAAAACAGAATGTGTAATGGTATTATATAATGCAGAATATGTATTGGTAACAAAAATAACGGAATGTGTAATGGTAACACATAGTACAGAATATGTATTGGTAATAAATAAAACGGTATGTGTAATGGTAACACATAATACAAAATATGTATTGGTAATAAAGAAAATGGAATGTGTAATGGTAACACATAATACAGAATATGTATTGGTAATAAATAAAACGGTATGTGTAATGGTAACACATAATACAAAATATGTATTGGTAATAAATAAAACGGAATGTGTAATGGTAACACATAATGCAGAATATGTATTGCTAACAAAAAAAACGTAATGTGTAATGGTAAAACATAATTCAAAATATGTATTGGTAAAAAATAAAACGGTATGTGTAATGGTAACACATAATACAAAATATGTTTTAGTAATAAAATAAAACGTAATGTTTAATGTTTTGGTAACAATAAAACAGAATGTGTATGGTGTATTGAAATTTCGAAATAAGTATTTTATGCAAATTTACTTATAAACCTGCCATACTACCTTTACGATATACTACAGTATATTTTTAAACACAGCCTTGTTTGTTGATGAAATCTCTAAATACTTAACATCTCCAAGACTATTGTCTTCTAGAGGTTTTTCTTGCTAAACAATGGGATTCCCGTTGTATAACAGCGCTCGTTTGTTCAAAGCAATGTTCGCTTAACGCCACGCTCAGATGAATTTTCGATTTATGGTATTTTGAGAATAATACATCCATGATAATGATTTAATGGCAATCGTATTAAAATATCATTCTATTTCTATAGCCCATTGTACTTGACCTGCGAGATTTGGCTTTCAAAGAAATCGAACATACAATATTTCACCTAACATAGTGTCAATCTAGCAGATCTTTAGACAACTCAGTCCTGATATATAACATAGTTTTGTTTATTTATTGTAGATTACGGATTTTCTTTGTGTTTCAAGTTCTCACGGTACAATATTGTTCTTTCGTCAACAGGTTTTATCTAGATAATCTGATCATTGAATTATGTAATGTGTGATTAAATTACTAACAAAGATAATAATAACGTTGCATTTAACATTAATTCAAATCTCGGTTTAAACAATACTTAATAAAAGGGCTGCAGCGATAAAATGAATGCAAAAATATGAATTTTCACAGATTCTATGATTAATATATAAATACTAAAAAATACAAACGTCGATATATTCATTGATAAGTAAACTTTACCATCTCGATAAATTAATAACATTATTAAAGCTAATGTTTGCTTATTGGAATAAATGTATTTAATCATTACATATTTTACAAATAAAATAGTTCAATCGTTCAAATAGTTCAAATGTAAAAGTTAAATTTTTATTTTAGTTATAAGAATTTCTGTAGAGTCAGACGATGAATTTGGAGATATCATGTGTTTTATTTCAGATACATTCGTTTTAAAAAATTTAAAATGGACAATTTATTTAATCATTACATATATTAAATTTACAAAACAGGATTGTCAAATCACTGTAATGAAATGTTCTGTCCTCAGCTACCATTGCGACACTGATCCCGACATTAAATTAGTTTACTAAACGACAACTTTGCACCTCGGACGTTTATTTGGCTGAATTTGCAACACTATCCCAAAATATAACATTGAGGAACATTGAATACACACGTAACCGCATTTTCCTTCAGCCTTACCCTCTCGAATTTCTTTCTCACTTAAAATAAACATATTTCTTAACAAAGCTAAACACATATTGCCACCAAATTTCCTCCTCGGGTCGCGCGGGGTCGAATTAGGTGACGGCGAAGTCGGCAATGATAAATGGTCCCCTTAATTACTTCACTGCTCGTGTCAATTTTTTGGGGAAAAACACAAACAGGATTATATGAGCGATCACTTCGGAGACTGGGAGATTATTTTAACACTCAGAGAAACTCTGTGTTTGCTTCTTTTTATCAATGTTGTCACCCAACGCTCAGATATTAATGGCCACGGTTGAAAATTATGATAGATTGGGATTATTTTAGTTGCCTTTGATTGCTGGCGAAGACCAGACATCTAAACAGCATTTGTACATAGATGAGAATACTAGCACCGTCGGTAAAAAAAAGTGCAAGACAAATATTGATGTGGACAGCCTTTGTAATGCAAATTTCTTCGATGTACCTTTTAATTTGTTAAACATCTATTGTGGTTGAAAAACAACCTCTGGAATCAATCCTTAAACGTGCATTTGTAATTTCAAATGAAGACTACCACTTTGAACGTTTCCTGTGAAATTAAAATTAAAAATATCTTCATCAATGTTTTTGGTTTTCTAAAATACGACGACCAGAATGATGTATCAGTTTAACATCGGAATTTTGTTTAAAATAAAAAGATTATGTAAAAAATCTTTATTCATAACTGTTAAGTATAGAGATCGAAAGGATTTATGTATATAATTGCGTCGGATCTTAATATATACTGACGCCGAATATCTTACCAAATTGAAATACTTCTTGTTTTGGACATAAGACATGCCATTGTTTATCTCAATATGTTTTATCATATGTGCGTGGTAGGAATCAACCATACCATAACATGTTGTTTCTTAACATATAATTACATTAAATATGAAGTTTCTTCTTGGTGAAAAGCAACAACAATCACATTTGGTCCAAAACGATGTTATTATAGTAAAAACTATTGTATGTATGTATAGTAAAATACAACTATATATATGGATAGGACTGTGACAAAAAGGTGTTTGCTTTTGTTAGTAATCAACACTAAGTGTGCGTCTTGTACAAACATGAAATGCGTCATCGTAATATTCAGCAAAACGTTCTTTAATGTAGAAGGAACATGATTTGCATTTATTAGAAATATCGTATGCGCAAATGTGTAAATTGATGGATAAATAATAATTATTTGATAATTAAACCTTTTTTGTCGTCCCTCTTTTAATATGCTTGTTAGAAATGCTTTCTCAGTGTGATCTTGGCTTTTTTCAAAAAGTTCGTTGCTCATCTCTTTATATTGTATTGTCTACATCAATATTTTATAATCTATGTGACATTATTTATACTATTGGGGAAAATGCAGCAAGTGTATTTTCCTGTGTTTGGTCAATTTATTTTTGGTATCTTAAACTTTATATGTGTTAATAATGGTATGAAAACAAGTTCGAGATACACCAACACGTATCTCAATCGTTTGACTAATGTAATTCATCAACCTTTCGGCTATCTGAGCATTCATAAGAATATTTTCATCGAGGTATCTTTCTTTCAAGTAATGGTATCGAATCCGAAACACAATAACGTTTTCCTGTAAAGTTCGGTGTTCAAGAAGAAAATTGTAATGTATGTGTGGATAAAGTACATATGTAAAACTTCACACGCACACTATTAATCGTCGGTACTTTTAATGTTTTAATGCGTTTAAAAATAAATTACCTATACGTGTTATTGAATCAGAAAAAAAAACTACATTGAAAAGAAGACGACGCAATTAAACAGCATTCTTACTCAAGTTACAGTTAGTTATGCATCCCGTTGATATAAATAATACTGTAACTTACACATTGATTAACAATTTAATGTTCTCATTTTAAAACACAAAATACCACAATTAATACTAGTGCTTTTGTGGTTTTGATGATTGCACAATCGTATAAACAAGATTTGGATAACACGTCGCGGACATAACGACGGAAACGCCTATTTGTTGACATAAGGTTCTCATTATTTCATCATCATTATTATCATAATTAATGATACCTACTCTTAATATCATCTATATTATTATTTTTATTATCAACATTATTATCATCATTATTATCATCATCATTATTATCATCATTATTATCATCATTATTATCATAATTATTATTATTATTATTGTTATTATTTTACTATGATTATTACTTTTAAAATTTATATTATTTAATATTATTATTTCTATTATTATTATTATCATTATCATTATTATTTTTATTTCTATTATTATTATTATCATTAATTTTATTTCTATTATTATTATTATCATCATCATTATTTACTATAAACAATATCATTAAATTACTTTAATCTAAAAGTAACAAATCAATAATTGCTTTTAGTCGGATAAACTATTTAAAATTTATGACAACTTATTAGCAAGTATTTCCAAAATACATATAATGACTCAATGCACAATGTTTCCCAAGCTGCATATAGCAATGGAACGAGACCCACAATAAAACATATGTATAGAGCACCATCATCGACGGTAAATTGAAGAAAGTTATTTTAAAAAGCCATCAGAGACACACACGTCAAGAATTGTGACAGGCCAGTATTTATTTCATCTGTAGAACTTCACAGACGTTTTAAAAGATAAACATATTTAGACATTCTCTCAAATTAGGAACTGTATACCATAATATTTAACTCAGTTCACCTCGTATCAAGGCGTAATAACCATGTTGAAAGTGACATATTTCATGTAAATCAGATAGCTTAGTCCGGATTTTTACGATATTGATGAATAAATTGCCATCTCGTGTGCGTAGAGATAGCATACTGCGAGAGATACCGAGGAATCCGCGTGAATCGGAAGCTTGCAAAAAGCTGGGAAGAGTGGTTCCTGAATTCTGATAGCAGCCATTATGTTGCCTTTCCGTAAAATGTGGCCATCTCCGACAGTAATTGAGATTGTCACGGACTTTAATGCTTTAACTGCTTTTCTAACAAGTTGAATTTAATTGTTTAAAATCGCTGAGTGTAACAGGTTGATAATTAATTATCAAAAACATTAGTGGTCTAAAATTATACATCAAAGCAGTCGGTTATTTTTTTTTCAGTTGTTTACCTTCGCATTTCTACAAAAAAACACATTTTAAATCCTAAAAAGTGTAATGACTCAAACAATGTTTTTGCGTGGTTGTTGTTGATATTTTGCTATAAAATGTTTTTATTCCTGAAAATAATCAGAAAATGCTATACACTAACGTTAAGTAACATTGTTCAAATACAATTTAAACATAAATATTTAAATTTACAATTCTGTTTATAGTTGTGTGTTTGACCAAAAAAAATGTTTCTTCATTGATTATGAAACATGCGTTAACGTTGACATTACTCAACTCAATAGCGCGGACGAATGTGTTATTATACGTCTGGCGTGGAAGTCATTAGGATACCCGGAATAAAACACACTGTCCGATTGAGTGACCACCGTACATAACAAAACCATTAAGAACTCATAAATACGCAAAACTATCCGTATACGTAAATCACCTCTTTTCAAAAATACTGAGTGCCCGTCATAAATTTCAATATTATAAATTTAAGTACAAATAATGGAAACAGCATCACCGCTTAATTTGTTTAAAAGAGATATTAAGCTAAGGCAGTCACGCAAATATTACATCAATTTGATGCTGTTAAGAGATTTTGTCATGAAACGTTTCTAGTTGTTTTCTTACTTCCGTAAAACTACCTGAATATGTCGACAGAAAACCTTTACCCGTCATTCCGTACCGGAAGTCTACTGATGATTCTGGCGTTATCCTTAACTTTTATTGAAACTGTTCATACAAAATGCTTAAAAGCAAGCGTGTGACAATTAAGATTTAAATGAGCATTTATGATTTGTGTGTTCGCATAATTAACTGTAACTTCTCTGTAGTAATTTTAAAGATGACTTTGTACCAAGCCATATAAATATATAATGCAGTTCCAACTTTCATTTATTCGATTCGAGAAATAAATCGTGGTTTATTTGTTCACATTGTTGTTGTTGTTGTTGTTGTTGTTGTTGTTTCGACTTTGTCTAAAAAATCGTCAAATAGTGATTTGCTTTTATGCGTTGATTAAACAAATGTGTATATGCTTATAGATAACTAATTGAAACCATTTCAAATAAATCGTACATATCATCCAGACTTGGAAGTGGTTACAATTCAAACAAAACACATGCCAGCAGAACATTACAGTCTGGCATTCAATGTACGAATATTAAGTCACCTCTTTCGTGATCCGTTTAGTTCCCCTGTAACAAGAGTGAATGTGTCGCGCAAGGTTGAATCTCCTTACACATTATAGTGACATGGCATTACATTTCAGAACACAAATATTAAAGTATTCTGTTTAAAGTTTACCCCAAACATGATATGATGTCAGAGAGTGGCGTTGTTGAGCTGAATGTCTTAATACTACTTGGGACGTGATTGATGGAGTGTGGGAACATATTCTCCCCATCATGGTCAAACTAATTAAATAACAAAATGATGACCTGTTCCATTATATTGACCTTATCTGTCATTCGGACAGGTCACTTAATTCAATAATCTTGAGGATGTGTATTACTTTCTTTTTGGTATTAAACTGTTGTAGCGATTAAGAAATAAAATAGGTTATTAATTGAAATTATAAATATGTCATGACAGATTGGTCAATTTAAAATATTGAAATATTGGTATATGTATATATAAAGAAATAAAACGATTAGTCAAGACTATAATAACCATAAATAGCTAGTATGTTTGTTTAATCGTTGTAGTCAATCCGAATGAAGATTTTTTTTACCATTGCTATTAAAATTGAAATAAGAACAAAAGACGTAGCATGCGATGGAAACAGTCACAACAACAGCTTAAACATCATCAGTATAACACATTAGGTAGTATACATATATGTATGATATAAATCACAACAACATCATCAGTATAACAAATCAGTCAGTATACATATATGTACGGTCTAAATTACAACAACATCATCAGTATAACAAATCAGGCAGTATACATATATGTACGGTCTAAATTACAACAACATCATCAGTATACATATATGTACGGTCTAAATTACAACAACATCATCAGTATAACAAATCAGGCAGTATACATATATGTACGGTCTAAATTACAACAACATCATCAGTATAACAAATCAGGCAGTCTAAATATATGTACGGTCTAAATTACAACAACATCATCAGTATAACAAATCAGGCAGTATACATATATGTACGGTGTAAATTACAACAACATCATCAGTATAACAAATCAGGCAGTATACATATATGTATGGTCTAAATTACAACAACATCATCAGTATAACAAATCAGGCAGTTTACATATATGTATGGTCTAAATTACAACAACATCATCAGTATAACAAATCAGGCAGTATACATATATGTACGGTCTAAATTACAACAACATCATCAGTATAACAAATCAGGCAGTTTACATATATGTACGGTCTAAATTACAACAACATCATCAGTATAACAAATCAGGCAGTCTACATATATGTATGGTCTAAATTACAACAACATCATCAGTATAACAAATCAGGCAGTATACATATATGTATGATCTAAATTACAACAACATCATCAGTAAAACAAATCAGGCAGTATACATATATGTATGGTCTAAATTACAACAACATCATCAGTATAACAAATCAGGCAGTATACATATATGTATGGTCTAAATTACAACAACATCATCAGTATAACAAATCAGGCAGTTTACATATATGTATGGTCTAAATTACAACAACATCATCAGTATAACAAATCAGGCAGTATACATATATGTACGGTCTAAATTACAACAACATCATCAGTATAACAAATCAGGCAGTTTACATATATGTACGGTCTAAATTACAACAACATCATCAGTATAACAAATCAGGCAGTCTACATATATGTATGGTCTAAATTACAACAACATCATCAGTATAACAAATCAGGCAGTATACATATATGTATGATCTAAATTACAACAACATCATCAGTAAAACAAATCAGGCAGTATACATATATGTATGGTCTAAATTACAACAACATCATCAGTATATCAAAGCAGGCAGTATACATATATACATATGGTGTAAATCATAACAACAGCTTAAACATCATCATCATAATAAATAAGGCAGTATACATATATGTATGGTCTAAATTACAACAACATCATCAGTATAACAAATCAGGTAGTATATATACATATATGTATGGTGTAAATCACAACAACATCATAAGTATAACAAATCAGGCAGTTTACATATATGTATGGTGTAAATCACAACAACATCATAAGTATAACAAATCAGGTAGTATATATATACATATATATACATGGTGTAAATCACACATCATCATGCATTCCTTCTTTGGTTTCTATTCATTGTATTTCACCAGTCTATGTTCAATTTAAAATGATGTTATTCACTCCTATTTTGGTTTCTCTTCATCATATTCCACCAGTCTACGTTAAATGCTGTTTAAGAAATGCATTATCAAATTTGGTCATATAAAATGCTTTCTTGTCTGCATTTTTTACATTTTCACGGGTAAGAAGGCGCGTTTCGCATACTTTTCTGGCTAGTATTAGTACAAAATGGCCACACATACCCAAAATATTCTCCTATCGGGCACCTATATTGACATTTGCATGTCAACCCGTCGAGTACGCAGATATAAGAATCCTCAAAATGTGTTACAAATAATCGATGATCGATCACTGTCAATCAATGGAAGTGAATAACGGACCCCGTATGTCGTAGCCATGTAGTTACTCATCACTGGTTGGTGTATTGACTTTTGATCGTAGAATTATTTGATAGCCAGTAAATAAGCAATTGTTTGCGGTGATGCTTTAGAAAACTGCACCATGTGGTTGCTTTTATGTGGAGGACGCTGCATAAACACGGTTTGTGAAGTCGTCCAGAAGCGTAAAATCGTATTGTATTACAACATGAACTTGTAAAATCTAAGTAAACAGCACATGTAATGTGTATTCCCCTTTCGTGTGAAATGCAGTGTATTATTTGCATTTTCATATCAAATGTGTATGTTATACTCATGCTGCTTTTGGATAATAATGCCTCAAGTAAAACCTTCGTTATTTACATTATAATTTATTTTTCTCACATATATGTAGGCTCTGCTTGGGGTCCTGCTTTGGGGGGTCCTATTGAGGCAAACAATTCGACTGCAAGTGCTTTATCTATATGATGATTGCCATTTAAATCTAATTTTATGCGATTGTTAAGTAGTACATGTCCCGGTAATATCATACACTCATAAAAGACTGTTTTGCATCGGTGTGCGTCAAATTGTTCAGCAAAGTTGCTTTACATTTGTTTACATTTTCATAAAATTGGAAAAACAAAGTTGTGTGTATCTATCATAAACAGGTATACGAGAATTAAGCGAGAGTTAGATAAACTTTTGGCTAATAAGATGCTGACAAACTCAAATGTAGGTTCGATTTTACTAGGTATAAAGGAAAAACATATAAAAAAAACTATACATTCTTTTCTACCAACTTAATGATATCAAACTATGTTATCCCCAATATTACTATTTAATTCATAACATATTCGTACTTCTTACTTGTCGAGAAATGAATATAAACTGTTGAACAGGCTAAACCATGAGTGCACTGACGAGTGAACTTTGGACGAAAATATAAACTGTCATTACCTATGCCAGAGTAACACTTAAATTCTAATGGGGTTGGCGCGTTCCACAACGTGACATGTCGTATATTTTATTTATTGGTATGCAAATAGTTAAATTATATATATGAATGACGAATTCAACTGTCGATAAATAAAACTTCGATAATATTTGTTATTTCTGTATGTTGCAGTATTTGCAAGAGATAACCCTGTCGTTGCTGATGTTAATTTTGTGGTTGTCTCGGTTTATTTTTTTTTTGGGTGTTGTTGTTTTTGGGTTTTTTTAAGAAATAAAGCGCTGTTCATGTTGTTGACTGTTTTGTTATTGTTGTTATTCTTTTATTGAAATTTATTGTATCGCAAAAGACAACCAGATAAAAATAATATAGTAAGCATCCAATGAGCAAGTCAAAGTTTGCTGTTTTGCTATATATTAAACACTTTAACAGCTCAACAAGGTCATGTTGTTAATGCTTTTAACCATACTCATTTCCATTTTTAATATTGTATTTAAGAGAAAGTTTAATTTTTATGTATACATCTAAAACAGTAGTTTGTGTGTGATATGTTTTATAAGAGACGGTATTGTGTAGTTATAGTAAGTAAAAGTTAATATCTTCTTAAAGTTTGTATTTTAAGGAGGATAGACTAGTGTACGAACTATAAGCATAGTTAGTGTCCAATGATATATCTTCTTTCTCTCTCATTCCACGATATAATCAAACACAAATGGCAAATCATCTCCAAGTATTCGTTACATATTGATGGTGCCATGCCTGAGAATAGGGTCTCCCCTGGATCTATTTCCAATAATATAAAAAACATATAATAAACCCTTGGGGAGACATCTAGTGTCGTCTATTCGAAATACTATTTCAAGTTTAACAGGAGAAAACCTAGTGCTTGGCTATGACACATTCATGGCACATTCTCGACAGATATCATACGACAATAAAGGTTTTTGTCATTTCCATAGCAATGCTTCCTGTGAGTGTTTTGATTTAATGACAGAAAATTGAGCCAAAATTGAGTGTTTATAGACCGGTCAATGTGATTTATTGTCCATTAAAAAGCTAAGCATCGACCGTCATGGTTTGATCATACGGCGGCTTTGGCCGAGCACATAATAAATTTATGAATATATTATAACACCAAAGAACAAAAGAAAATATCAGATTTGATTATTTTATTGCACGTCTGTGTCAATTTACATTGTCATTGTAACCGAAGTTTCTTTTGAAATTGTGAAAGGCTTCGACGATTTTATATGTATGTCTGGTTGTTGATTTTACTCGTTGCAAGTCTATTTGTTACGAATATATGTTTGATAATTTCATTGTGTCTTTGTTTAGATGTTTACTGTTTTTATTTTTTGTAAGTAAAATTGTTTTAACGGAATAGTTAACATAATTTATGTGTCACTGTCTATTGCCAAAAACAGCAATGTCTGTTTGATATTATAGATAATCTTCGTCTAATGATCGCTTTTATTATTCGTATAAAAGTATGGCCTTTTCAAAACTCGAGTGGGTTTTTTTGCGATACTAATGATAATTTTTTTTTAATTTCTAATACAAAAAAGCATCATTAGTGCATTTTTAATATCTTTAATACTGCTAGGAAAATGTTTTGTGTGCTATGTTCTTCCTATATGTATTTCAAAATCAAATTCAAAAACAAATGCCCATAACTATTGCAGAACGCTAAGGTAAATGTGGTTTGTTTTGCAATCCGCATTACTTTTTGTTTTCATAGGTTTAATATTGTAGATTGTTTGATCTTTAGGTATGATATATATACCTTTCTCTTTCTCATACCTTGTGAGCAAAGCAATACAATCATTAATAAATAACAATAAAACACCGAACCTCTACATGCTTTTTTTTCATATAAATTTTACCTGATTCATTCTTAAGCTTAAATTAAGATTTAAATGTCAAATCAATAGACGAAAGGTAGACAATGTTACATGTCTTGATTTGACGATTCATATCGCCCACTATGTCAGGTTTTTTTTGTATAATAGGCAGACAGGGACAAGGGTAATGATTTAGAACAGAAAAAAACGCCTTGGTTTGTTGAGCGTGTAGACTTTTGTGTATAAATTCGTCCCATTTGTTTTATATTAGTCATACATGTTTATATGATTTGAGTTTTCAAATTCTTCTTAAGTTATTTCTTTTTTCTTTGAATATTTATAAAGTTGATGTAAAGTGGTTCATTTGTAGTTATGACTCATGTGAATGTCAACATTACTTTAGTAGTATCAAAAATTAAATTCATCCGAATATACGTAATTATATAAGGAAGTAGAAACAGAAACATATGACATAAAAAAAGAAACAACTATCCTCCTTTTTCTAATGAAAACCCTTTCACTGAGGTCATCATCAATATGGCTATATAACTCCAATGTATAAAAATAGATTTCTTTTTTTAAACTCTGAAAATATGATCAATAACAATTATTTATAAAACTCAATTTCAATACAAAACGGACTAATTTAAAGTGCTATTGAGTATTCCAAGAAAAAAGATATTCTAGATATTCAAGAATCTGAACTTTAAACATTCTTTATTTATTTTTAATGTTTTAATGGAAGACAATAAAATTTCATTTAATATAAAAAAAATTAATACAAACAATTTATTCAATATTCTTTCTATAAAATTCGCGTCTATTTGTTTATAAGATAAACAAATTTACTATTTTCAGCGTCGTTTCACTTCATATGTGTTCAAAATGTACACAGATTATGTCAACAGGTGTAGCTCCCTTAAGGCTGTAATCCAAATAGTCTGTATTTACATCCGGGAATAATCTGAGTTTAGTCAACAACGTATCTACTTAGTGCATGCAAATATATTGGAATACTCAAATAGTCTTATATGACCGAATTGACATTTGCTTAAATATCATAGAAGTTATTATTCACAAATTTAAAGAAGTGTATTATTTTTTAAATTCCAATTTCATTTACTTCACATCTATATCCTGTGTAATCTTCAAAAGCTCTTTGTACATTATATTAATAAAAAGGGAAAACATATATACCTAGCAAAAACTGAAAGTCACATCACTTTGAACATCACAAACACAATTAATGCGTAAAATATGATAAGAATAATAAGGACAGATGTCATATAAGCATGCATTAAAAGACCGCGTGCGAATTCATGAGGATACTTTCTAAACAATTTACTTGCGTACGGCTGTACACTCTTTTCTAAACCATTCCAATCTCACTTAAATAAATGGAGCTTCTCTGCAGTCTATTGGATCATTAATTTCTATTTCATATTTGTTTCTCCTCAATGGTATACGGAAGAGATTTATTCAGATTTTGCACCTGCAATAATATCAAAACGTAAGTCTTCCCTCAAGCAGGTTGTGTTTGAGACTGGCATATCGGTTTACACGTGTTGGACACGTGTATGGCGCGGCATCATTTGTTCGCAATGCGTGTCTCAATATTGGAGAGTCACTAATACCAGACCTAAATTATCGTGCATTGTCAGAATTTAAACATTTACATATCTAATATTTAAGAAACACACGCGCACATCGCATAAATGTTGGCAAGTATAAAGAGAAAGAGAAACGGATATTAATGTTTAAAATATAACGTGTAATTTTCAATTTAAAATTTTACAATTCAAATCGATAAAATGTATCAATTAAATAATCACACCTTTACATGTTCATAACATCGTCATCAATGTATTATGGGGGGATGCTAGTCAATGTTGTAAAATAAAATAGTAAATGGCGTCAAAACACCTCCTTGATATAAGTTCACACTTATACACTAAGGTCAACATGTAACAAAACAAGAGGTCAGAACAAACACTTAGTTGTACAATGTAAAATACAAACAAGACATACAGGATTGACATTAACATGCTCTGAAAATGTTCATTAACACCAAGACGATTAGATAGTATATATGTAAGTATGACATCACATCTTCACATGAAATGTCTGCTATTTCAACTATGAAACTATGAACATTATTTCTTCAACATTTAAAAGGAGATCCGAAATATTGAGTGTAGAATAAAAAAAAAGTTATTTCTTAACGTTATAACTAAAATGTCGTTGTTTAATAAAGTCACACTAAAATACCTTTTGTATCAAAGTATGTGTCTGTACCTAAGGGATTTGCCAATTATATACGTGTGTATGTAATCCAACCATGTATGCATATCTATATAATAATTAAATATTGTATGTAAAAAAAGGCTGAACAGAATTTTACGCATACATTCATGCGTTCTGTAAGTTGATGCACATCAAATGGGTATCCAGAAAAAAAGAAAGTAATTATATCTGGAGAGACGGTATTTATAAAAATAAAACCCGTTTTCGGACTTCTCCTGCAATATTGACACGTAATTTAAAGCAAATACCACATTTGATTTATAGCACCAAGGGGACATCATTTCTATCGTCTCAATCGCAGAATTCCCCTAGCTAACCATATCTTACACCCCATTTATCACACACTGTCATTCCATAACGTTTAAAATTGGCAAAATAATGAATCAAAATAGGAAAAGTAGTAACAATTTGTTCGAATTAAAGACACTTTATCTAACTTACACCGATACTATATTCTTGTTCTTCAAACGACATTTTATATTAAATGAATACAAAGTGAGATTAAAGCGTATGTCTGATAGTTGCACGTGGCACCGGATGTTGCATGCCATGATCTAATTATTTAAAAACTAACGAACAGACAGGCGACTTTCCACATAACTGTCAACGGAATAACTGGCAGCCCATTTATATACCAAGAGTGGGGGTCATTATGCCAGTACTTTACAATTAGTAATCAACTCCGTGGTTTATTTTATAATTTATAATTCTTATTCGTTTTCAAAATAGTATTGGTTATAAGTATCATGTCAAATAATCTTGGTAAAAGTCAACGCCATATTTTGTTTGAAACTAATTAAGTATTAAGAGAAATGTAATTCGTTCATATAAATGATACAATATGTGTTAACATAAAAAGAAACCATGCTTCATTAATTTCGCGCTCTCAGTTTTAATTCCTTAATAAACTGTTTCTAAATAATGTTCAACTAAAGATTGGAACGTTTGAACCATAAACATCCCTCCTGTCAATGATTTCTTCTAAAATGGATACCAAAAATAAAATACTTTGAGAAAGATACGGCATAGGCCCAACATATGTATGACATCAAATTTAATAAATAACTATCAAACTGATCCAAAGATAAACAAACATATCCCCGAGGATGCTGGCTAAATAGTTTATTAAAGACTCCCTTGGTTGTGGCGTCAACAGTTTCAACAGTAGTTGTAGCACTAGACAGCATCATTAATGCCAACAGAGCCGGTGATACACATCTATAAGCCATTGGCTAAAGTAATAAGCAACAAAGCGATCCATCAACTGCTAAAACAAGAGTGTCATACACGTCATACGCTTCCTATGGTAACCATAATTAAACAGCATATTGGCTTAGAACGGATAGTAAACAAAATACTAGCATCGTCGGGACGGAAGGAATTGTCCAACGTTCGATGGTGATGCATCACCCACGTGTCATGCCGTTTTAATAAGCTGTTATGTTACCAGGAGCCAGAGAAGCAGTTTATGTAATTGGATTTATGTATTCAAAAGTATGATAGTCATCCCTGCTCGAAATGAATTTAAAAATACGTTCTGCATATTGTATTGAAATTTTTGCGTGTTGTAATGTTGTAAATATTTTATTATTAAAATTGAAAAAATATACTTTTCACCTATTGAATGTATTTTGATTAGCTCTTAAAAAGGATTTAAATGTGTATATATGACCAATGTATGATAGATTTGATTGGTTTTAATTGATCGAATTAAGATAAGAATATAGTTTGACTAAGGTTCGTCCGCAAAATGTGAGTTCACAAACACAAATACATACCGAAATTGAATATAAATTACTAAGTAAATAAATAGTCGTGTTTTTGTGAACGTTTTCTTTAACTTTTAATTAAATTAATCAGTGTATTTGATTCTTTTTCTCAATTATAAATATGTTTTGAAAATCAATACATGTATTCTCTTTTATAGATATGTTTTGAAAATAAATATATATATATGTATACAGTGTAGCTAGGCGCGCTCGCCGTAGTCTGGTCTGTACATTTATGTCTTGTTATTCACAAATAATTATCTCCATAATTATATATATATATAAACTTCTATGTAAATGTAATAATACAATTAATATACATTCGATTTGTCATTTATATACTTATATTTTTCAACAATGTTATTAAATTAAATTCTTGCTAGTTATGGAACAAGTCACAAAAGTGTTAAATTTTAGCAAAGTATCCACTTTGAAGTTTTATCGAATGGTCTGTAGTCAAAAAGGCAAAGCATACTCTATGTGACTCACGTGATTGAGAAACGGATGAAAATTAAACAGGTTTTAAATACGGTTATGGTGATTTAAAGCAACAGCTATAAAAACCTAATCAAGTTAGTACAAATAATGTTTGTTTTACATTTTATCTGCTGGTCATTCGGGTTTATCTTGTGTAAAATGTGCAATCGAAGTACTGCTAGATTGTATCTCTTGATTCGATCCATTAAACGCTTGTTTTCCTCCGTTCAGATACCGCCAGCCTTTGAGTTAGCGCAACAATCCACATTAAATTTTCAGTCGGTACACAAATAACAAAGTTTAGTGTAAGTGAAAGTTTAGTTGGTTCGACTCTGAATTAATTTTGTAGGCTATATCTTAAGAAGATGATAAATATTAAGAATCCTTGCTACATAACCTAGAAACTGTAGACCCCTTCTGCTTGAGACTTACTTAAAAAGCGTAATAATTTCAAAACATTTCTATATTCTCTATAAAACTTTAGCAGCAGTAGTTTCGGCATGTCCTGAATTTGTCTACTAGTGTATGTGTACAAAATGGATGCAATTGTCAATTTAGTTACTTGTATTTAAACTTACTTCAAAATTAATCAAACTGAGTTTGTGCTTTTTGCTAGAAATTGATTTTAAATAATGTTTACAGAATACTGATATAGCTGCTTATTGTAAAGTATTTAAAGTATTGATGCATGAGATGGGTTCAAGGGAACGGGGCATATAAATAGAACTAGACAGAATATAAACAGTTATTTTTTTCTTAAAATATCTTTATAATTGAAGTATAATTTGTTTGCAGTAACTGACAATATCAAAAGATTTACTATGTAATGAAATGAAAAGAAAAAGTCAAACTGTCCATTAATCACGTTGTGTGACGAAATATTCCATGTTGATTTCCAGCCAGTGTTTTTGATCGTAAGCGTAAATATTTTATGGGCATATTTGCGTTATATTTGCCTCAGGCAGACTCTCAACTAATTAATGTGTGTCTTATAAAATTGATCTCATGAGGAGACATTGTCAAAGGTGAAAGCCCCCGATCATTTTACGTTTCTTTATATTTTAAAGTATATGTATATTCCATTCAAATACTAACATACAACAATAAAAGACCTGACGTAAGCATCTACCGATTTATAGTTGTAACGTAATATAATCCTAAAGTGTTAACTTATAATATAGTAACTATGACATATAAACCACGAATATTGTGTTAATATATGCAAAGCACATTCTGACAAATATACAATCAGTCGCCATGCAAATATAGGTAAACATATAAAAAATAATGACAAAGTTAAAAACTGCATTGACGATAGCCAATTTGAATAGACGAATATCCAAGCTATCCATTATGCCGATTTAAATTATAAAGTGGGTTAAAAGCATAAAAAGTCCTACTTATTTAAGATGCCATAATGTTTAGGTCATTCACAAATACGGATCTTTATTAACAATTAAGACATCAATTAGCAATAAATCATTTGATCCCATATACATAAAAACGTAATAACTACGGCGAATGTGCTAATTTTCAGTTCTAAATTCCATACTTAATGATATTGTTTGTTAAATATGAATATCTGTTTTACAATTGTAAACGTGATTGTTTGTATTGGGTGCGCTTGATATTATATGCAATACTTTAGGTATGTATACACTAATAGCTAATAAAAATCCATTAAAGCACAGAACGTGTCAAAGAAAATAACAAAATCACTTTTAGTGAGTCTGTTTATCAGTCGTGTAAAGGAAGTGGTAATTGCTTTTAATTTGAATGACAAATTAAGTTTCAACTATACATTGGATTGTGCTTAGAAATATCACAAATGTCGAATTAACCGCATAGTTTCAGTCCTGCAATCCACGGATATGCGTATTGCAAACACTTTTGTTGTCCTTCAATAAACATGTGTGTGGGTTGTAAAAATACATTTGATGGTCCATCAATCCAAGTATACAGAAATTGTGTACATAGTTCATGTTCTTCTCATTGTTCTCTAGACCCTTTTTATTGTATTCTTTAATTTTGTTTATCCTTTCTGTAATTCTTTTCTTTGAATGATTGGGCGCTTACCTAATGGTATTGGACCTTTATTCGCAAAAGACACAAACGTCAGAAAATTGGGGAAGACACTCGATTAATCTTGCAGGGGAACTTAATTCCATCTCACTATTTCACATGTTAACAAATCATCGGCAAGACTTAGGTGCGAACTTGATTGATACCGCATGCTCTAACAAGGTGGAAAGTCTCAAAGAAACGGGAATTGCTGCGACTATTGTTGATGAATGGCAGAATTAGCAAGTCCAGCGCGTCTTTTAACTGCTTATTTTCAGACGACGTTCTAGTCAGAAGGGAGATTTCCCGAAAAATAATTTTGTTAGCTTTTTTATATAAGAGATAAAAACACACAACATACCAAAAAGTAGATAAATTGCCAATGCCGTTTTTTTCTCTTATTATTATGTACAACTCTGTTGTTAAACTTGTGACGATATTACAATCACATTAAGATTCCAACTAAATTTTACATGAAACCATTCAATTATAGATTCTCGTGTAAAATTAAAAACAATGAAATTTACAAGATAAACTTTATCAATATATATTAAAAAACGCAAATGGTATTAAAACATAGCATTAAGCAAACTGTTACAATTAAACAAATATAAAAAGGTGAATGCTCACGAATAAACGAATTAAAGCAGAGTGCTATGCTTTCACATAGAGATTACACTTAAACAATAAAGACTTCAATCAGAGTCCTTCTGTTTAATGACACTTAGAGATCAATGCTGAAATATTAAAGACTTAAAGAAGAGTGCTACAATCAAACAAAGATATGAAAACTTAAAGAACATTAAAAAATTAAAACCGATTTAATTATTTTGATGATGAAATTGGGAATCGTGCGTAAAAAAAACGTGCCATAGCTAAGTGTAATATAGCATTATGAAGCAATTAAACTAATGCGTAATAATCGCCACTCTATTGCATTAATATTATATACGACCGAGTGTATATACAGTCTACTGAATATTTAAAATATTACGATTAAAAACGTGAACATTAATAATGTTAATGATGTTTGGGATTCTGTTTGAAGATGAAACTGGCGTTCACAGGCATGATTTATGACTTGCGATTGTCAATAACGGAGTCGCCGTGAATGCTTTAGAGACGCTTTCTACTAAATGATGTGTATTTAAAATCAAACTAATTCAGATAAGAATTAGAGACTATTTTGTTTCACAGCTGTTTTACTATCTGCAAATATTATTGTTTGTTGTATTTATTAGGATGTTAGCTGTGGGCGCAATACATTGCTATTACATTTTATATTACAACTTTTAAAACAATAAAACTTATAACAATATTTTTTTCTTATAGATTATAACAACATAATATGATCAATTGTTTTATAAAAATGAAATGTTTACTTCCAACATCGTAGTTGTCTGGTATTTAATTGTTTTCCATTGAATCAAAAGTTACATGTTTTTATAATGAAGAAATAAAAATAAAAATAAACAACTAATCTGTCATGATTGACATAAATCCGGTTTAGATTCAATACTTTTTAACGTTATTTAATACAACCATTTGACAATGTGCGTAGAATAATATAAATCATATAAAACTATACTATGTCACTAATGTTTAACATATGCAATGAATTAATATTTAATGACTTGAGAAGCAGATTAAATAGCCAAATGTAAAACAACCTATAAGAAACTACATAATAAATGCCACCATCTAAAAAAACAGAGGGAAAAAACCTTACCCTCTAAAAGTTAACTGTACACATTAAAGTTTACACAAAACAGACTTAACGACTCGCGTTTCATGTTTTACAAGAAATGTTAATTATTAGATTTTGGGTGGGCCATGGGTTTTTTCAGTGTCAACGTCGGTGTAAACTCTACCATCAAAACATTATTTAGCAAGATTATTTCTTACCACAAAGTATGGCTGATGAAATGTATTGACACAGGTTTTGGTTTCTTCAAGGAAGTTTGTAAACGACGTAAATGATAATTATTAATGTACTGAATACAATATTATACACACATAAATTGAACACGGAGTGATGTTTCAGCGTGCTATGAAGTCAAACTATTTTAAAGGTCGAATACACAAGAAATTATATCAAATTATTGGTACATAATTGTTATTCATTTCTTTTTATTTGACAAATATATATTATTATTATTATTATTATTTTTAATTAATTTCGACAAATGAATTATATAAATAATGTATTTCTAATTGTTTACAACTGTAAATTTCTTATTTGGTAATATACGTAGATGTTGCCTTTAAAACAAACACAAAATACCTTTTATCAGATAGTTAGTAATGTTAGTTTCTACTACAATCAATGTATGATTACTTAATTATAGAAAACAGAGAAGGCTTCTATTAATATTATATTTATGATATTGTCATATATCTAGTATGTGTTCGTTTTTATTGCAGCCAACACACCCCCAGTTACAAAGACCGGTGATTTTGGCTACACGGCCCAGACACAACCCGGTGCTGGATCAAACATGGGAAGGACCAACTTTACAAACAAACAACTTACCGAGTTAGAAAAAGAGTTTCATTTTAACAAATACTTAACAAGAGCCAGGCGGATAGAGATTGCGGCAACATTAGGTTTGAACGAGACGCAAGTGAAAATATGGTTTCAAAATAGAAGAATGAAGCAGAAGAAAAGAATGAGAGAAGCCCAGTTTAGCTCCAACCGCGAAAATTGTCAAATAGGTTTGGACTCTCTTGGAGTCAATTCAATGTCCATGTGCCATGACACAAGGTAGAGATTACGAAAATGACAAACTGATAAGGAGAAAAGTATGAACATATTTGCATAATGTTTCAAGAGAATTCCTCCACATAAACTGGTAACATCAGTTTAGTGGTTTAGTGTTCCTGTAATTCTATGTCACGTGGCATGTCTCGATCATCTGAAACTGTCTAGTCAAAATGGGTGTTCACTTTTTACAAGTGAGAATTGCTAAATTGAAGATATATGCTGATAAACATTGATTGATATATCAGATGACACATTTAATAAAGTTTATGTGTTTTAAGTTTTTAACTCATGTGCAATAGAATAGATTAGTGAACTTTCAAATTTGACGATGGATATTTGGTTTTTTAATAAAATGTTATGAATTTATAAGTGCTCAGTTCTGTACCAACACAAATATGACTTGACAGATGTGTTTACAAATACTCTAGTCGCGAAAGGGTTGCTATTTACGCGGTTGTGTATATACTGCAATAGGTATATATTTATTACGAAAGGGATATAAAAGAGAACATAGTTCACGTTTATAAACGTTAAACATTTGAAATTATGAAATGTGGATCATGTGAGGAGAATAATGGATACATTTCAGGCGCATGCATAATATTAATTTTTAGTCATTTATAATATTCATTTTATATAAATCACATCACTATTGGCTTTTTTTTACATTTTAACAAAAAATGTAATGTTGGATCAGATATTTATATGAATATTTTCAAAATGTTTTAACAGTTTTAATACACAAAAAAAAACAGATGTTGATCACCACAACAATATGTTTATCAGAATAGATAAACCTTTTCCACAGGATATGATATTATTTTTTATAAACATTATTTTATTTCAACATTCAACGGAGACTGATACAGAAAAAGCCTCGAGCAAAATCGTTGTTTATTGTATGTGTACTTTATTTTGTTGCCCTACCTGTTCACGTACGTATTGGTATGCTTGGAGCATTTTGTTATTTCTACGCTCAATCTAACACGAAGACTGGCAGTATATTGGTGTCATTGTAATCATAAAACAGACATACGTTTGCATAATATTCTTCAAGAGTTTTAGCTTTCAAAATGTATTAATATCGAAAATATTTATTTTATCAATTTGTGTTGATTCATTAACTTTATTTCACTGTTTGTTGGAAGTTTCAATTGTTTTATTTCTTATATTTTAGTCCATACACCATTACAGATAATACTGTAGCTATTGATTTGAAGAATAACATGTCGTAGAAAACAGTTAAATTCCACTGAATAACACTTGTGCTAAGTTGTATCATTCCTATTGGTATATTAGTTTTTTTAACATTTTTGGTAAATAAAGCATCGTTTGATGCGGCCTAAAAGTATATTTATTCGGATACATGTTTTTATTTTCTCCTTGGACATACCATCCATGTCCGTATAAAACACAAAGTATTCCTCATCTTTATGACTATTTCTAATAATCAGGGACCAGTTTCACTACATTTCGCAAGTCATGGCAGTTCGTACAATTAATTAAGACACCCATACACGTTTCATTAACGGCAAGTTTGTGCAAACTTGTAAAGCAAGTGTTCGCTTATGCTGACGAAAAACCGACGATGAAATTAATGGAAAGCTGAATGTGTTAATATTTTCTTTTTACGGCAATAAATATCGCACCTAAGAGGTGCGTTAACTTATGAAGATTGGTGAAACGAGCCTTATATACAGTATTTAAGAGATATATTTTTGTTTTATCTATCAAGAAAATGGATAATGTAATAGTGAACACAAATTTTATCAATGGTTTCATGGCATTGACGTGTTCATATTTTGATTTTGTCGCTTTTAATATTAACTATTTTATGACATTTAATGTCAAGGCAGAAAGTTCTCTTGTACTTTAAAATCAGACGTGTATCATCAAACAGAAAGGACTTCCGCATATATTACTATACGAATTATTGTCAAATAGAAAGTATTTCAGTATTATACTATACGAATTATTGTCAAACCAAACACTTCAGTACTAAGCAATAAGATATGTTGTCAAACAGAAATACTTCGGACTATACTACAAGATATGCTATCAAACAGAAATAGTTCAGTACTTTACTATAAGATATGTTATCAAACATAAATGCTTCAGTTCTATACTATAAGATATGTTATCAAAGCAGAAATACTTCGGTACTATATTATAAGATATGCTATCAAACAGAAATACTTCAGTACTCCACTATAAGATATGCTATCAACAGGAATACTTCGGTACATGTACTATATTATAAGATATGCTATCAAACAGAAATACTTCGGTACTCTACTATAATATATGCTATCAAACAGAAATACTTCGGTACTATACTACAAGATATGCTATCAAACAGAAATACTTCGGTACTTTACTACAAGATATGCTATCAAACAGAAATACTTCGGTACTATACTATAAGATATGCTATCAAACAGAAATACTTCGGTACTATACTATAAGATATGTTATCAAACAGAAATACTACGGTACTATACTATAAGATACGCTATCAAACAGAAATACTTCAATACTGCCAGTCTAAAGTGTCGTGGATAATCATTACATGTTTTTCAATTTATGTTGTTTTGTCGAAGCACGTATATAAATTATATTATTCCATTGTAATAATGTGCGGTCAAAATCATCAGGAAATAAAGTAATTGTTAATTTTTATAATTGTGCTGTTGTCTTTGTCCATTTTGTTCCATTTCAGGTTTTATTTAATATTTAAACATAACGAAAACGTTATGGTTCGTGACCATGGTCGACAGCTGAAACGGACGATGCTAAATAAAGTTCGTGAAAAATGGTTAGCTTATACTAATTTATTTCAGCTTGATTGCGATGAAGGCTCAGAGCTTATATGAACCGCTCCCCAGTCCCTTTCCTGGGTATAACCAGTACTGAGTGTTGTTTTATGAGAGGCGTCGGTCTAGCTGGGGATCGAACTGACAACCTCTGGCGCGAGCGGCCAACACTCTATCCATTAGACTACCGCCCCGACTATAATTTGTATCAACGAATATTTATAATATTAAATAAAATGCTTTATGTAAAAGTTCTTATGAATTCTATATTCATATATTTATTAAGCATATGCGTAAAATAACATATATAAACAAGCAGTTCAATTAACCTTTTGATTCTGACGAAAGGTCTTGGAATCGACCTTATACATGTATATTATTGTGTCATTTTTAGAAATATTGATTACATATAAATCACTATCAATCACGTGACTAGTATTAATTTTCTAAAATGTATCGTCAAAAACCGTTCTGTATAAAGAAAGTTATTAAAGCATATCGTCTCATAAAAACGCATAGTAATTCTATTTTATAACTCATGTCACATGAGTAGTCGCAATCACAATATTGATACATTCACAAATAGTGTTCTCAAAACGTATATATACGTATTATTATGATATAAGGTACGCAACGCGTGTAAGTAAACTAGCCATGTTAAATTTAAATTGAAGCACGTAGATAATGGTCCAGACTGTTTCAATGAATGAATGAATGAATGAATGAATGAATGAATGAATGAATGAATGAATGAATAGGGTTTTACGGCGTACCATCACATTATAAGTTATTTGACGCCAACAGGAAGGAAGATTCCAGGTTCACTCTACATGTACAAAAACATCAAACTAACATACAGATTAAAAAAAAACATCAACAAATAAATATGCAGAATGAATCTATAACCGTGAAACCTGTAGAACAGCAGAGTTTCAGCAAATTAAATATCATATTGCTCAAATTGTCGCTTCCTACGACATGCATGAGCCACAGTGATCCAATTCTTGCCATCACTCATATGGCTCCCTGGAACCACACAGGGGTTGATAATTTAACCACAACAGTGAACATGACATAAAATGATAAAATGAACATGACACCCATTCGTAGGATTCCTATCCCTCCGCAGAGATCGGCAGTGATTCTATTCTAAGCCGGAACCTCACGGGCTCCAGACTATTTCAAAAGTGTTCACAAAACAAAACTGATGATATTAAGAACAGGTACATTTGGGTACTCATTTGATAACTTACATTACTTGATAAATATACATATAAATATTCAAAATTACTCGTGCAGAAACTTGTAGTACATTGTATTGATTATAAAATTACCCTCAATACAAATTTTTTACATC